>PVIA01006846.1:0-91383 GCA_004024845.1 Tonatia bakeri
TGTTATTTGTACTTCTTAATCCCCTTACCTCTTCATCCTTCCCCCACACCACCTCCCATCTGGCAACCATCAAAATGCCTTCTGTATCCATGATTCTGTCTCTGTTCTTCTTGTTTGCTTAGTATATTTCAGATTCAATTGTTAGTAGATATGCATTTATTGCCATTTTATTTTTCAGAGTTTTGATCTTCTTTTTCTTAAATAAGTCCCTTTAACATTTCATATAATAATGTTTGGTTATGAGGAACTCCATCAGTTTTTTCTTGTTTGGGAAGCTCTTTATCTGCCCTTTGATTGTAAATGATAGCTCTTCTGTGTGGAGCAATCTTGACTGTAAGTCCCACATTTCATGACTTTGAATCTTTCTTGCCAATCCCTTCTAGCCTGCAAAGTTTCTTTTGAGAAATCCACTGACAGTCTTATGGAAACTTCCCTGTAGGTAACTAACTGCTTTTCTCTTGCTGCTTTTAATATTTTCTTTATCTTCAAACTTTGGCACTTCATTATGATGTGTGTTGCAGTGGGCCTCCTTGTATCCATCTTGTTTGGAACTCTGTACTTCCAGGACCCATGTGTCTATTTTCTTCACCAAATTAGGGAAGTGCTTTCATTATTTTTTCAAATAGACTTCCAATTTCCAATTCTTGCTCTTTCCAATTTCTTATCTTTTTCCTCTCCTTCTGGCACCTCTATGATGTGAATTTTAGACCTCTTGAAATTGTCCCAGAGGCTGCTTATACTTTCCTTATTTTTTTGGGATTCTTTTTTCTTCTTATTCTAATAGGTTGTTTTTTGCTCCCTTATGTTCCAAATCATTGATTTGATACTCAGCTTCATCCAGTCTACTGTTGTTTCCCTATAAATTTTTCTTTATTTCAATTAGTGTATCCTTCATTTCTGACTGGATCTTTTTCATGCTGGTCAGGTCCTCACTAAGTAACTTGAGCATCCTTATAATGAGTGTTTTGAAGTCTGCATCTGATAGATTTCCCATATCCACTTCATTTAGCTCTATTTCTGGTGTTTTTATCTGTTGTTTCATCTGGGCCATGTTTCTTTCTCTCTCATTTTGGCAGCCTCCCTCTGTTTATTTTCATGTATTAGGTAGAGCTGCTTCGACTCCATGTTCTGGCACATAGCCCAATGTAGTAGGTGTCCTGCAGGGTCAAGTGGCACAGCCTCCCCTTTCAGCCAGGCTAGGCACTTAAGGTGTGTCCTTTGTGTGGGCTGAGTACACTCTCCTCTTGTACTTGAAGCTTGATTGCTATTAGCAGGTCCATGGAAGAGATTTACCCAGGCCGGTAAACTGCAAGGACTGGCTGTGACCACTTACCACCAGCCTCCCTCTGTGAAACTTCAGCTGTGTTGATTATGGTGGTGGTGCTCTGACTTTGTCTGTAGTTGGGTGTGCAGGTTCTGGGAGTTCCCAGCACCTGTAGAGCAGGTCAGCCCCCACCTGTGTTTTGCCAGTGGCTACCCTGCATGAGCTATGAAGCAATCTGAGTTGACTGAACTTGTGCTGGGCTTGGATATTGCCAGGTGAAAGGAAACTGTGAATCTAGAATGGTGGCTGCTAGTACTGGGCCTGCAGCCACTTAGCAAGAAACATGGGGCTGGGGGATCATTGAGGCTGTCTATTGCTTGTTTGAGAGGATTTTATGAAGTTCTGAGGCATGAGCCAAGACCAGACATTCATACAGAAAAACAGCTAGGGTGGGACTATAAGTTGGGTGGCACAGAGTCTCTGGGGATCTCCAGGGGGGGGCAAACAGTTTTAGCCAGGATGATGATGTCTTGGACCTAGCACCAGCCTGCCAGCTCTGTGGCTCTGTGAGGGAGGGTTCCAGAGAGAGACAATGGCCTCTCTTGCCTTTCTATCTCCCAGCACTCTCCTTGATGCCAGACACTTCAGTTCCTCCCTGTATGCCACTGGTACTTTTCAAGCTGTTACGCTGGTGCTGGAGCTCAGAGGGTATGAGTCTCAGTAAGTCCACGTATGACTTCTTTAAGAGAAAGTGTTTGGGACTCCAGAAGTTTCTTGTCTGACTCAATCCCTGCTGGTTTTTGTGGTCAATAGTTATGGGGACTTATCTTCCTGGCACTGGTACCCTGGGCTGGAGGATCTGGTATGGAGCTACAACCCCTTCATCCCGATATTCCTTCCTGAAGTTTTATCCACCACAAGTGGGTGAGGACCAGCCCATTCTAAGTCTCCACCCCTCCTTCCAGTCTGGATGGATGTGGTTTCTTTAATTCCATAGTTGTCAGACTTACATTTAATTCAGTTTTGACAGATCTGAGTCACGGTTGTTCTATATTTTAGTTGTAATTTTGATGTGGTTGTGTGGGAGGCAAGCTGTGTTTACCTATGCTGCCATCTTGACCATGTTATATTGTTTTCATTTAGGTTCTTTTAGTCTTTATGAATGAGGCTGCTAGGAACATTTGCAATCAGATTTTCTGAGAACGCAACCTTTCACTTCTCTTGGGAAAATACCTACAAGTGAAAGAAATTGTTGGCTTTTCTGATAATAGTATGTTGGCCGTGGGCATTAGAGACTATAGAGAAGGAGGGAGTAGGTGCTCTGAAGTTCTGGTACGGGAGAGAGATTCCTGTTACTTTCCAGCAGTGACAACACCTTTCATTGCCTTAATAGAGGATCCTGGGTGTTTCCTAGTACTGTTTCCTTGACTTTTATTTTCTACATTTTCCCATCATCAGAGAAACTTTACCTATACCTGGGTATAGCAGGGTTTTCTCTGCCCCTCTCACAGCAGCTTAAAGCTTTTGCTATTTATGAGAGGATGGTCTAGGCAGGGTGGCTGGGGTTCATGCTTTCCACATAGCAAAGCAGCTGTTCCCTTCCTACTGGCCTCTACCACCTTATCTGCCATGATAACATTTTTGTCATGGACACCAGCTGGACTTCATGGAAAAGAACCCAGGAGTGAACATTGACTTCTCATGTCTGGGGCTGCCAGGGAATCTATCCCATCATAATACCCACACTCAGTCTTTACCAGTTCTTTAAAGGTTCAGCTGATTTTTTTTTCTTATTCAATTGTGTAGCAGCCAGTGCCTTTCCTCCCATGCCACCTGTGAGCCACCTGTGAGCTAACTGTGAACCAGGCCACTGGTGTTTGATTTAACTCAATTTTATTTGAATATAAAATTAAAGCAATTTGACACAGTTTAATTTTTTGTCTAATCATTCCTGTGGATTTTCTAATGGGGCGTCCATGGAAGGAAAGTTAGATGATTTAGGAGGATCAAAATCTGAATCCAAAGAGATGTGGTTCTCACACTAGCCTCCCACAGAGCACTGGGGTTTTGCTATAAAATTTCATGGAGTTGTTGTTTTCCCAAATATCAGAAGATAGTTAACTTACAAATAAAATTTCTTAAGTTCTAAGTTTTTACCTCATAAGTGGCTACTATTGTCAAACCTAGACTGTGTGCTCAGTGGTGCGTGCAGCTGGGAAACAATGAACACGGAATGGTACATCGAACAGCTGATCATAAAGCTGGCATGATGATAAAGCTCTCTCACCACATTATGAGGTAATTGCGTTTATCTTATATGGTTTAACTTGATAAAGTGTTTCCATAAAAAGTTTTATGTATTTTGGGAGTGTGAAGACCTGTACCATTTTACAGATGTTTCAAAAAATATGTATTATATATACACCCCTATGTTTATACCAGCATTATTTACAATAGCCAGGATTGAGAAGTAGTCCAAGTGGTCATCAGTAGATTAGTGGATAAAAAAGATGTGCTATATTTACACAATGAAAACATACATGGCTATAAAAAAAGGAGGAATTCTTACCCTTATAACAGCATGGATGGACCTGGAGATTACTATGCTAAGTGAAATAAGCCAGACAGAGCAACACAAATACCATGTGATCTCACTCACAGGTAGAATCTAATAAATAAAATAAAACCAGAGGCATGGATGAATGGAACAGAATTACAGATCTCAGAGGGGTAGAGGTGAGGGGACTGGAAGAGATTAGCCAAAGAACATGTCTGCATATATACATAGCCCATGGACACAGACAACAATGTGATGAAGGCAGGGGCGAGGCTGGGTGGAGGGGGACAGTGGGAGAGAAATGGGGACATTGGTAATAATGTCAACAACAACAACAAAATGTGTATTGCCCACAGAAGGTTGCAATAGTCCTGTGGAGAAAACACTGAAAAGCAAAGGGGAGGATGTAGCCCAGAATTGGGATCAGCAAAATGTCTGGTTTTAATCTCATGTTACTTCTATTACTGTTCAAATGTTTACTGTAGTGACTCATGTTATTTTAAGCCATTTGAAAAGCCAAGATTTTAGCCAAGTCTATTTGGAGACAAGAAAGAA
The DNA here is from genome assembly GCA_004024845.1 of Tonatia bakeri. Taxonomy (NCBI): domain Eukaryota; kingdom Metazoa; phylum Chordata; class Mammalia; order Chiroptera; family Phyllostomidae; genus Tonatia; species Tonatia bakeri. The sequence continues at coordinate 4,377 of PVIA01006846.1, forward strand.
AGACATGTTAAGTCTAAATACAAAGCTTGTACCCAATCATAGAGGGGAAAGAGGAGGAATCAATAAATTTTAATTCATGCCAGTTTTTAACTTTTAAACAGCTGAAACTTATCCTGAAGGATTTTCTACTTTTTAAAACTAATGAGTGAAATAAATGATAATTTTGGAAGATATGGAATAGCTGTCTTTATTAGAGTTGAAGGCATTCTAGGACATAAGATCCACCTCCAAATCTGGTGTATATTTATGTATTACTTTTATATTTAAACACATACAATACTAATATAACTTGGCTGGTGCCTCTATATGTTTTCTAGTAATATTTTATGCTAGGAAATCTGTTTCTAATTTTTAAAATAAAACTAAATATATCACTATTTCATTGCCTCCATAAAGAGTATAACAATTTTTAAGCAGTTATCACCTGCAAGTATTTGACTCTGCTTTAGTGAGTTTTCACATGACTAACTTTGTATGATGGGATGATTTGAATAATAATTTGGCCCTGAAAATTAATTGTGCCTTAATTTCCTCATCTGTAAAGTGGGAATAATAGTGCCTCCTTCACACCCAAAACCTATATAATTTTATTAAGAAATGCCACCCCAATAAATTCAATAAATAATAAAAAAAAAAGTAGAGGAATCTCTTTTGAAAAAAAATAGTGCCTTCTTCATGGCATTATTTAAAAGTTTGAGTAAGACATGCTTGTAGACTGCTTGTTTCCCTGGCTGGCCCATATTAAAGTTTATCTATTATTAATATCGAAAACGTAGCATTTGTTAGAGTTTAGCTATTATTAATACCTAAAACATAGAAGTAGTTATGGGATTGTTTTGCAGGCCCTACAGAAGTGCTGTGCGGCACTGTAGGGATACCTCCATTTAGAAGGGAAGCAGCAACAGTGATAATATTCCCTGTTAAAAACCTAAAGCACTTATTGTGAAAACTCAGATAATGCTCATTAATCTATGTCGCAACTTTATACTATCCTACCTACATATTATTTTGGGGTTTCAAAGTTAGCAACTATTCACAACAAGAAACGAACTGGGTTATTTTATACACTCATTATTCTAAGAGAATCTGTCAAGTTTATTTTATTTTTTACTGTTTCATTCTTCTAGGTTTCATTTTTTAAGTAACACTTTTTTTAAAACTTGAATTTAAGATATCATTTTCCATAATGTCTTTCACATCTGACAAGCATGAATGTCAATGCAGTATTTTAGTTCAGTTCAGGTTATGTAGCAACTCAGTCATAATGTAGCATCCCAGAATTCTGAAACCATCCAGAGTGTGGGCAAGGATGTCAGTGACTCTGCAGAGGGTTTTCCCGTTTGCTTCTTTCTGTGGAGAACCAGCAGGGGGAGCACGGGTTTCTCCCTATCTAAACAGTTGGAATGGCTTTCAAATGTTGGTGGGTGATTCATGATTATATTTTTTAAAGATGGAGTTTGAATGAAGATGTAAAATTCAAAGTACGAATTGCTCATTAATTATCTTAATAATGCTGACAAGTAAAACTGATTCAAGGTGGAAACGCTCTGTTCAAGACTACAGGTCATTATAGACTGAAGCTACAGAGCAAATTCACCACAACATAGTTTAGAATCTATCAGATTTTATTGAAAGTGGAGGGAAGGAGAAAGCTGACAATGGTTGGAATTGTGTCATAATATTTTTTGAGTACTTGCTGTGTTTCAGATCATAAGCTAACTTATGGAGCTACAGAGATGAATCAGCCTCAGTCTGGGGAGGCAGACAGGAAAGAAAAGTTTGGGGAAAAGATCATTTGAAGGAAATACTGTCTAATTTCTAAATAAGAGCTTTAAATAAAATGTGTGGGGGATTTCCAGCCAAGATGGAGGCATAGGTAGATGAACTTTGCCTCCTCACACAAGCAAAAGAAGAACGACGAATTTAAAAACAGAAACAAAAAAAATCAACCAGAACTGCCAGAAAATTGAACTGTACAGGAGTCCAACAACCAAAGAGTTAAAGAAGAAACATTCATCCAGACCGGTAGGAGGGGTGGAGACCAGCCACGGGGTACAGAGAACTTTCAGCAAAGCAGTGGCTGAAGGACAGGTGAGGCCCCAGCTAGTGGAGTGGGCAAATCCAGAAGTGGAGTCACTGGGTCCAGACCCTACCAGTTCTTAATTGTGCTTCAAACAATTAAAGGTTTAAAACATTGGTATGGTTTATAGTATACATGTGTATAATTCCATAAGCTAATGTACAATAATTCTTTTAATGGGCTATTATGAAAATTAGACAGGCAGACCAAGTTACCTGGCTTCTGAAATGTCTTTTTACTCCACTAGACTGACAGCTCTTCAAAGATAGTGATAATCACTTAATCATTGGTGTATTTCTTGATTGGACACAAAAGAAGTTGTCAGAGAATGTTGAATGAATAAATAGATCAGTGAATGAATGAATGTTTAGTAGAAACACAGAATTGCAAACTTTTTTTTGGTCCAGTCAGTCTATTTCTTGAGAAGTTATATATCATAGGAAAGCCTTCGTCTTCCAAGAGTACATGTTCAAGGTGTGTAATTCTCCATAATTGCCAAAATCTCACAAGGAAGGATTTTTGTGTCTGACAGAGAAAGAAGTGTCATTGTCTCTTATATATACATCTTCAGAAAGAATATCAGGGCAAAGACCTTCCTGATTATCACCATAAGTCTGTTGTAAACAGTTTCACCCTTGTACTGTAAAATGGCCTAAGAATTCAGTGATACAGATGGGCACATTTTTTTTAGGTATATTTCTCCCCAGATGCCTGTTCTGATAGCTTAATCTGGTGGTATAAACTCAGTTACAAGGGAGATAGAATACTCTGATCTGGAACACCATTGGGAAGGAGGCTAAAGAGAGCAAGAAGGAGGACGGAACAGATGGAGGAAAAACAGAGATGAACTTGTTAGCAAGTGGGCATTCTACAGAACAGTTCCTCAGAACCTTGACCATCTCAAATGTCACCACTCCCAGAATGTCCTCCATGCAATGTCCTGTATCAGGATACACAATGTACTCATCATGCCTCCTTAATCTTCTATAACCTGTGACAGTTCCTCAGGCTTTTCTTGTCTTTCCTGACCTTGATATTCTTGCAGAGTACTGGTCAGGTGTTTGTAGAATGTTTCTCAGTTTGGATTTATCCAATACTTTCTTAAGCTTAATGTGGGTTGTGGATTTTATGGAAATATACTGCAGGTGTGATATCCCCTTCTCTTCTCACCACTGATATCAATATGCCCAATTACTGGTTATATTAACCTTGATCACTTGGTTAAAGTGATAACTTTCAGGTTTCTTCTCTGTAAATTTGTTCTTCCCTTTCCATAGAAGTAAGTTAGTAGTGAGTCACTAAGTTCATTTAAGAGAAGAGAAATTAAGGTCCTGGATATATGTTAAAACAAACAAAGGAATAAATACTTTGAGAATATGCTGATATCCTACTTCTCAAAGTTTTTTTTTTCTTATCATTATACCTCTGTAATACATCTTTTTTTTCTGACTGCCTTCAAAATAAATTTTTTTAGGAATTTAAATGTGACAAGCTTAGGCATGGTTTTTGTACTGTTTTGGGTTTGTTTGCTTGCCTGTTTTTTTCTATACACTGCCTGTTGTTTTCTGTGCTTTGTGGATCAGTTTGGTGTCTCTCATTAAGGTCAAGAAATTCTTGGCCAGCTATTTCTTCTGCATTATTCCCTCTTTTCTCTTTCCACACAATTCCCATTAAGCACATGTTAGATTGCTTGACATTGTCTCGCAGTTCTTGAGTTTTCTATTCTATTTTTTTTCCACTTTACTTTTCTATTTGTGTCTCAGTTTGGTTGTGTTGAGTCTACTGATTATTAGCCCTCTGACATTATTTTTCATCTCTGTTACTATGTTTTTAATTAATTTCTATCATTCCCATCTGGTTTTTTCTTAGTTTCTTTCTCTGCTGAAATTACCTGTTTGATTTTATATGTTGTCTGCTCTTCCATTAGAGCCTTCAATATATTAAAAAGTTATTTTAAATTTGTCTGATAGTTCCAATACCTGTGTCACATTTGAGTATGGTTCTAATCATTGCTTTATATTTTTAGAGCAGGTTTTTCTTGCCTTTTTAAATGCCTCCTAATCTTTTGTTGAAAGCAAACACTCTTGTATAAGAAGGTAGATGCTGAGGTCAATATTATTCATCCTAGGAGACGGGCACATCTTTCTTTCTGGCTGGTCTTTAGTAGAGGTTTGTGTAAGCCTGGTCAGGAGATGGACTACATTGAGGTTTGTACTGTAACTAACAGTACTGTAGTTACCCTCAGTACTGGCAGGTTTTGAATTCCTCCAGTGGTTCCTCTACTATTTAGGATGTAGGCTGGTGTATCAAAGGCTGGTTTCTCTATGCCTATTCCTACCTTGGTTTAGGGGGGATTTTTTGTACTGTGCCCAAGAGGGAATTCTCTTTCCACTTTCCCAGTTATATTCCTGTTATTTTTACTTGATTCTTGTTAACCTAGTGGTGTACCAGTGGTGGGAGAAGCAGTTGTCTGATATTCTGATTAAGCTTCAAGCTTAGTCAGGTGCTGTGTCCTGAGTTTCTAGAGCATGGCCTTCTCATGTGCTTCTGCCTCTTTCTGAAGGGCAGTGCTTGCTTTCTTCTCTTCTTGACTTTCAGTTATAGTGCGTTTTCACCAGTGACCCATGCTGACAGTTTTCACTGCTCTTCTCCCTACAGATTAAGGCTTTCCTGTTTTAGGCTCCCCTAAAGGTGATGTATTCAGCAAGGTTTTTAGCAGCTGCTGCTGTTTATGCTCATAACCAGCACCCTAAGAGAAGCTTTCTCAGGATGCCACCTGATCTTTTCTGTGAGTGCCTGGAGGGGTTCAGGGAGTCAAAGCCTGCAAGAGGATGTGAAGAATCCTATAGCTGGAGGTTTGGCACTCTCATGCTAGCTCACCCTCATCCTCTGGCAATTTGTTAAAAAAAAATTAAAAGAAGATGTAACTGAATCTCCTTTCCAGCTAAGATGGTGTCTAGTGTTGTCTGCTTCAGGTAAGCAAAAGTTGCTCCTGTTTTTCTTCTAAGACATCAGTGTCTCCCCAGGCATGAGGTTACCTGGTGGCCCTGCAATCTCAGTTTTTTAATGGATTCGAGAAAAATCAAAATTTGCAGTTTGGGGGACAACACTATCTCTCTTTACATCTCTCAACTGAAAATTCTTAGCTTGATTTGTGCCATTTTCTTGTCTTTATTCCCCACTACTATGTTTGTCAGAATTCACTGTGCATAAGCATCAACTGAGAAGCACATTAATGATACATATTTCTGTATCTCACCTCTAGAAAGTGTGATTCAGTAGTCTGAGGCAGACAAAAGGAACTTGCATGTTTAAAAGCTTCCTGGGAGTCCCTATGCTAAAAAGGATTTTGAAAGGCAGTAGCTTTTCAAAGGTAAGGTCTCCTCACAGGACGATGGCTTTCTTGCCTTTGTATCTCCCATTGTGTCTGTCTATGCTTTATATATATTAACCTTGCAAAATATGCAAAATATGCACTGAATTTGGCTTGTTGAATAGGAACGTAAGTGGGAAAAAGCATCCCTTGAAATATCCTACTTTTCCCCCCAAATTATTAAACCTATCTGTAATTCAAGGTTTACCTGAGGCTCTAAATCTTCCCACCCATGTTTTCAGAGTACCTGGCATTAGAGGCCTTCGGGAGTAATAAGTCAAGAAACCTGTTTTTAGCTTATAATTTTGTAAGGAACTGGCTGTGTAATTTGGTTACAACACAAACTTTTCTGCAATTCATTTTGACTTTGATTAACAAAATATAAGAATGCAATAGACTTGAATCATAAATATGAGTAATCATGAAAATCACTTGGGGAAGTGTTTATTTTTACACATAATATATGAATGTATGTACATATATGTGCACACATATATAATACAATATACATGTATATATATACACATACACACATACATATATACAATACACATATTTTATATATATTACATATATAGCATATATATTAATTACAGATCCCAGTGCCTCCATCCTTGGAGATGCTGAATGAGTAATCTTGAGGTATTTCATTTTTAATGCTCTAGATGATTTGAACGATCGTCACATTTGGAACCCACTGGATAGATGCTTTCTAGATTCTCAGGTCCTAGCACCTATCACCTTCCACTGAACTCTCTGATGGCCATGTCTCTATCACCACAAAGTGGTGACTAAAATATAATTACAATAGATTTAAGTTTCACTTATATTATCATCCCCAATATATTGCAATATGCTTGATGATAAAAACCATGTGTTATCTTTTTCTCTTGAGGAGAGTTCCTAGCACCAAAGCAACCATAGTAAATTTTTGTTGATTGATGGAATGAAAATAACTAGAAGTTGGAAGTCAGGAAAAAAAGGAAAGTTGGAGGTGGGTGGGAAGATATAGCTGTCTTGGTCTTAACTGTGTGAATAGAATATCTTGGCAAAGGGGTTTTAAATAGATTGCATAGGTGACAAAGGAGAACTGACAGAGAAGAAGGTGGCAGGAGTCAAAGGAACTGAGCAGTTGATGAGCATCTTAGTTGGGAGTTTCCAAAACGTGGAGGGGGAAATGACACATGTGTGTATGTTAAAGGAAGCGAGAACTAATGAGGTGAGGCAACTGCATTCCTAAGGATGAATGGCAGTTTTCAGGAGAACAAGTAAGTGTAGCAAAAAGACTCCACAAAGCTTTAATTTCTGGAGATCAAAAGAAGAAGTTGAGTTTTTATATGGAGGGCAGCTGCCCTGGAGAGCAGCTGGGATATGTAGCCATCTTTGTGAAAATGAGAAATGAAATTTGTTGTGTTAAGCCAATGAAATTTGTATATTGATAGTATAGTCTGAGCCTGTTCTATCTTAGCTAATAGTAAAAAAAAACTTCAAAGGATTTCTGTGGGATGTTAGTTGATAATCCTGATGCATATGTCAATTTGAGTTCATATAAATATAACCCCGATATCTAAATGATGTATCTGCTGAATGGGTGTGTGTAATGCTTTGACTGGTAAATATAAAGAATATTTGCTCAAAATGAAAAAGTCGAGTTTTAAAATTTCACTTAACAAATAGGTATGAGAAGTAAATGCCATGTTTACTATTAAGTAAGAAGGTGAGATTTTGATTTACGTCACTGGTTCTATTAGTGGAATAACTTCCAGGAAAGAAGTGTACCCTATAAGATATTTAAAAATAATGTTTATCACCTATTCCTGTGGTCTCACTGCAAGGACCAGAGTGAGCAAATATTCATGATTTTTGAATAGTTTTATTCAGAAATTACCATGGAGGGCAGCTGCCCTGGAGAGCAGCTGGAATACGATTCTCTTCTTGCAAAAGAGAATCAATATTTGGCATGTATGTCAAAAAAGAAGCAATTCCCCTTTAAACGGTGTACTGTATTGTGTACTTGCAGCTTAGAGATGACTGATTCTCTGAAGAGAAATCAGTCATCAAAGAAAACAGCCACAAAATCTAAGACATAGAATGTTGCCATATTACAAAGCCAAATGTAACAGAATATTTGAGGCAAACCTTGACAACCATCAACTGATAAAGTTGGTGACTAAATAAGTTCAAGATCAAATATGTGGGACCCTTAAAACAGAAGAATGTATCCCAGCATGGAAAATACGGAACCTGGAGAAGAGACCCCATTCTGGGTCAGACCACTCCCTTGGCCTCCTTGTTCCAGGTTTATCGTAAGTTATATGTGAGATGAATAGGTTGTCAGGACTTCCTATATATCCTTTCTATTTCATTGTATTTTAACATGTATCTAGGTGGCATTACCGAGTATGAAGTTATTTGATTTCAGTAAGTCATTTTGTCACTCTTCACAAAGTTAGGAATAAAAGCTTCCTTCTAGGTACCATTAAAATGCAGATAATGTAACTGGAAATAACACACTCATGGTCAAGGTTGAGGTGCTGAAGTCAGTAGTACAGACTTGACATGACTGAGTAGAAATGTCAGTCATGTGTCCTGACCTGTGCTCCAGGCACAGAGCTCTAGATAAGCTGATTGGTTTTGCCTAGAATCTTTAACTGAGCCAAGAAAAAAGTTCTTTGAAACTTATTCATTGCGGCAATTGAACTCAGGTGTCAGTTGAATGTCTGAGCTGTCTTGATTCGTGGTTCTACCTATTCTGTCTCAAAGCCTAGTTTTTCTTTGGATGATTTAATAAATGTGTATGATGTGAAATAATTTCCACATTTAAGTTAATTAACACCTCCATCACCTCATATAATTATCTTTCTTATTTTATTTATTTATTTATCTTTTGCTGAGGAAATTCAAGATCTATTCTCTTAACAAATTTCAAGTACACAACAACACAGTCATCATTCAAACACGCAACACAGTGTTATTAATTACAGCCACCCTGCTGTGTATTAGATCTTCAGCACTTATTCATCTTATCACTGAAAGCTTGTATCCTTTTAGGTACCTCCAAGCCTACTTTTCCAATTTCCCCATTATTCTGTTAACACCTGTGATTTTTCAAGTAAATATTTTTTAAAGATTTATTTATTTTTAGAGAGAGAGGAACAGAGGGAGAAAGAGAGAGAGAGAGAAAGAAACATCGATGTGTGGTTGCCTTTCACATGTTCCCTACTGGGGGCCTGGCCTGCAACCTAGGCATGTGCCCTGACTGGGAATCGAACCGGCAATTCTTTGGTTGGCAGCCCATGCTCAATCCACTGAGCTACACCAGCCAGGGCTCAAACAAATATTTTTAAGTTTACCAAATTTATCTTTGATGTTTGAACTCTGCAAATATAATGCAAATACTTTTAGTAAATATAGGTGAAAGCAGATAACTAGATCCAGATTTCTCAGAAAGAGAATAATTTATCTCAGGTGATACTTCATAAAAAGCCCAAAAAATATTTAAAAAGAGAGTGAGAAGGCAAATACAGGCTAAAGTAGGTTACTAATAATAAATAATGAAATAATTAAAGAATTAATAGTAGGCCTGGCTAGTGTGGCTCAGTGGATTCATTTCTGACCTGCAAACCAGAGTCACAGGTTCCATTCCCAGTCTGGGCACATGCCTGTGTTGTGGGCCAGGTCCCCAGAAGAGGGTGCAAGAGGCAACCACACATTGATGTTTCTCTCCCTCTCCCCTTCCCCTCTCTCTAAAAATAAATAACATATTTTAAAAAATTAATAATAATACAATAATAAACTTTTGCTTACTCACAACTATAAACTAGTGATAGTTTTGCTACTTGTGAGCTCTCCAGGAACTCCCTTCTGGAAACAATTGTTCATTGTGGGGTCAGCTCATGTTTGACACATCCTTCTGTTGTCAGTTTGTGGGATCGAGTGCTACAAATATTATCTGAGTAGGTTTGATAAGCATTAGTGTATGTGTAATCCCATAGATTACATAGATGAAGATGCAGCCAAGGTTGAACAAGCAAGAACAACCAGGTCCCATAGGCACATAGGCTACAACAGGGAATACAGAGTCAAGACATGACAGTGGGTGTTAAAAAGGGCAGGCAGCCAGGTGCTCAGGTGATATAAATGTATTCAATGGTCTAAGGCAGAATACCTGAGTACCACGTAATGAGTATCTGAGCAAAGGATGGACGCTAGAATGTCATTTCCCCCATTTGAATCCATACTCCATTTATTAACTTGTAACCAAGGCAAGTTACATAATCTCTCATCTCTCAGTGCCTCTGTTTCCTTATGCATACAACAGGGACAATTGTAACAAATACTTACTTTACAAGTATTTACTGAGGATTATGTGAGTTAATATAAAGAGAGTACTCCAAACAGTGCTTGCTGCATAGTAAGCGTTTAATAAGTATGAACTATTAAAAAGGCATTGATAAATATGATTGGGGTGCAACAGTGAACTCTTCTTCAGGCACTTGGTTGGCCCACACTGCAGATAGGAGCAATGAAGAGTGCTTGGTCAGATGTGTCGGTGAGTGAGTGTGCTCGCAAATCTAAGTCTGAATTAGGAGACAAATACATGCGGCATAGTATACTCTAACAGTAGTGTCCAACCCATGGCCGGGGAGCCACATGCAGCCCAAGGTGGCTATGAATGCAGCCCAACACAAAACTGTACATTTACTTAAAACCTATTTTTGCTCATCAGTTTTTATTAGTATTTGTGTATTTAATGTGTGGCCCAAGAAAGCTCTTCTTCTTCCACTGTGGCCCAGAGATGCCAAAATGTTGGACATCACTGAGAGGACAAGTTGCTCAACTCACATGAAAGAGCCCTAGATATAATTCTTATTCTCTTCTTTTCCTTTCTATTTTAAAAAAATCTGCTCTGCTATAGTAGCAGACAAATCCTTAAACTATGTTCCCTCATCCATAAAACAGACACATTCTCTGTATAAAAGGAAATTATCTATATGTAAGCATTTTGCACAATTACAGAAATTTCTATTATTCAGGACTCTTTTCAACTGCAAATGATGAAAACTCAACTCAAACTAGCTGATAAACTAAGTGAAGTTAACAGGCTAATGAAACTGGACAGGATAGTGACAGGACTGAAGGACAAGCCCTGGGAACATCTTGGAGAACAGAAATGCCATTCAAGGTGACTTAGATGTGTTTTTCTCTCTTCACTGAGACAACACATCTTTGTGGCACACCTCCAGAGGACACTGTTCACAGGAAAATTCCAGGGGGATGATACCCTGTAAGGCTCAAGATGGGGTGTGGGGTGGGGGGTGAATGGCACCCTTTGGAGAAGTGACTTGCTCTTATCTCTGATTTTGCTTCTCTTTCTACCTTATCTCTTCTATACAAATAGGTTTCCTCCCGAAGGCTGGGAAGTATGGTCAAAGCAGCTCTAGCTTGTATCCTTCCAACACTGTAACAGAAAGGAAAGAGAATTGTCTTTCTAGCTTACTTATAATGTACCCAAGAAAAAACTGACCTGAACTGGGTCACATGTGGGTCTAGTCCTGACCCACCACGGCCTGGAGGATGGGGTCCTCTAATTGCAGCAGCCTGGGTCATGAGCTCACCCTTGCTAGTATGTGTGAGGGAAAGTTTGGGATTCAAAGTCCAAAGAAGGGAAATATGAAAGACAAACTAGAGTTATCATAGTTTACTATAAACAAGTGTATCATGTATTATATTCTGATGTTTGACATTATTCACTATGCTTCTCCTCTGCATTAATGTGAAGAGTGTGTTGTGCAGTAGTACTATTACATGCCTATGTGATATATATTAAGCCTAGATTTTCCTAGTGGGAAATAGACTTCTTGCTGAATTAAGATATTTCACAACAGCTGTACTGTTTTTCTTTACCATTACCCTTTTGGAGCAGTCTAATACTACCATGAATGAGAAATTACTTTCCCATATACTATCTTCATGTGGACATGCTTTTTAACAATCCTAGAAAAAGCTTGTAACTACCTCTGATACTAAAAGGGAAATGGGTAAAAGTAGGAATTCAATGGGCATTCATTTGCTTAGTAAGTCTCCTGAGTGTGCTCACAAAAAAATAGGAAGTCAGTGTGCCTTCTGGAAGAGAGCCTGTATTTATCAGATGTTCTTGCCAAGGTGCATAAACAAATTGTACTGGGACTATGGAAATGATATGTGAATATGTTTCTAGGAATTTAAACAGGAGTATTATTCAGTGAGCAAAATACCTGGGCTGAGAATTTATAACCCTGTGAGGGTCACTAGAAAGATTAGATATGTATAGATGAATAATACCATATATAAAAACTGAAGGTGAACTGGTAGCCCATTCAAATTTAATAGAATAAAGAGTGGCTCTTCGTTCCCCTCAAACTTCCTTACTCATCATTTCTAAGTTCCTGTCTGTTTTAAAGACTATTCTTTATAGTCTATATATAACCATATTGATAGGATTGTAGCCTTTTTCTTTACACCCAGAATTTTCATTGTTATTATGATCCCCACCTAACAGATAACAAAACAAAACAAAACAAACAAACAAAAAAAAAACTATGGCACAGAGAGGGGAAGTAACTTGACCAAAATTGCAGAGCTGGTTAGGCAGAGTGAGAATATGGACCAAGATGGCTGGCTACACAGTGCAGGCTCTCAATTATTTCCCCTTGTGAAGTTTTCACTAAATTCCTAATATATGTTTGAAATCTGGTGCTTGGTCAAATTCTCCTCTTGCAGGACAGTTTAGTGTGATCAGATAAGATCATCATATTCATCCAATTGTTAAATGTAGCAATAAGATTACAATTTTTTTTAGCATGGATGTGTTCCAAACATAGGGCTAATCTGAGGGCTAGAACTGCCTTGCTAGCTGTGTGAATATGGGCATACTCAGATTCTTCACTTGCAATAAAGAGAACATATTCTGTGCTTGACCCATCTTGAAAATAATTGGGCCAAGAAGATGACGGGAAATGTGAATTGAAACCAATACCAGCTTCTCATGATCTTTTGTCATCTAATTTTCCTGGTTTTGTCCTGTGTAATTTAGATCATAAACTCTCCAGTCAGAAACTGTCACCTCTTTATACAGAGCAGTAAGACTGGTGTCACTATTTAATAAAAACAGACGAAGCAGCAGCTAAGGTTTGAAATTAAATCCACAGACCTAAGGTGAAAGTTATATTGAGTTTCAACTTTAGTTCATTATGGCAAAGTGAAGATAAGGGCATGGATTTATTTTCTTCATTTCCCTAAGACTAGTGTAATGTAGCAATTAAAAGAATGTGGTCCATAATCAGATTTCCTGGGTCAAAATTCTGGGTTGGCCTCTTAACAATTATGCAGTGTTTTGAACATGCTCTATTTTATAGATTAGAAGGAAATAATGTTTTATATTTTCACATCTCAGAAATTGAGATTGCTCATATAATGAGTGCTATTTATAATCACCATTCACTGTGTAGCAGCTGAGCAATAGCAGGTGTTGTCTGACTGTGGGTGCTGGTGTGGGCACTTGAACAAGTGCACACACACATAAACACATACACTCTTGATCATGCTGTTCCCAGTGTCATCACTTCACTTGAACTATGAGCATTGATGTTACTGCGCATGCTGAGTTAATTAGCCATTTAAATCATCTTCAGTAAGATTACACAGTGCATTTGACTTTAAGACAAAAGTTACTGTATACACAGAAACAGAGCAGTGAGGCTTATATTTGATATTAATGAAACAAATATCAATCATTAGAGAGGAATAATCATCTTATCAGGATTTTTTAATTTAATTTTTTTTTGCAAAGAAACAATGCTTTACTTTATTCAAAAAAGGAAAATAGCCAGTGGTAGCTAAAACTGTTCATTTTGTTGCTGAGGTCAGCAAAAGGATTGCTTATTACACACCAAATCATACAACTAAAAGCAGGAGAAATTCTGAGTCTCTTGGTAGAAAGTTGTTCCTTGGTATTTGAAGGGGATAGGTTGTAGAAATCCCCGTGGACACCCAGATCTGAGAATGGTCAAGTTCCTTATACAAAATGATGTAGAACAATCATTTTTGGTTGTATACAGCCAGCCCTTGGCATCCTTGGTTTCCCAACCACAGAAGGAAAACTGTTTTCAAACCCGCAGATACAGAAGGCTGAATGTACTGAGAAAAAACTACAAAGCAATGAAAGGCTGGTGTGGTACTAGAGTGCTTTCAGAAATTATAAAATAAAAATTGGAAGTAACAAGAAAACATTATATCATAATTTATTTAACAGTATTTTTTTTACATTTGTATATATTTTAAAAATTATAGTGTCTATTGGCCTCTTTGAGATGATGAAATACAGAATCGACCTCATTGGCTGTACGAGGGGGACATTTATAACATAGGTAAAGGGGGATCGCTGTGCTGGACACATGGAAGCATGTAATAGATATTGGTCATTATTATTATCATCACCATATTACAGAGGTCTTTCTTTTTCATATTTGCTAATAGACTAAAGAGATTAGAAACAGTTTAAGTGGGATACATTTCATTTGAAAATAAAATGTAGTTTTGTGAGTGTGGGGAAATGTGGGTAAAGTTTAATTGGACTTTAAACTCAGGGCCCAGGTTAGAAGACCTGGTAAGTGTTTTGCAAGCCAAAGGGATGAGTAAGGAGGAAGACTTTTCACAGCAGCCCCTCAGGTGACTTTAGAAATTGCTACCCAGAAAGATAATAGACACAGCTTCAGCTGTGTTTCCTCAGCCTAAGAAATTGGCAATGTTTCTTTGTACCGCTTTGTCATTTTATTCAAACAGTGTAGTGTTAATTTCAGTGTACCATGGCACAAAAAAATATGCACAGCTTTAGAATCTGTGATTTTAGCAGCTATGAGTTGCAGTATATTTTAAGAATTTTATTGAAAAGTTCTCAAATAAAAAAACAAGGGCCTCAGGTCAGTGAATTTTCGCAATGTTAAAGTACACAGAGAATTCAACCTCTGAATTTTAATTTTTAGCTAACTCAAACTGTTGCATTCCTCAAAACATGAAGGGAAGATTCTGTAAAGTGGAGTGACACTAACTGGGCTGTGATTTATTTTTCCACAATTCATTTCCTGGTTGGAAAGTCAACATTTGGAGATACTTTCTGAAAGTCTCTCTAAGTTAATTCTTATTTTTTAACAAATTAAATTCTAAAGTCTGAAATATCTACCTCAATATATTTGACTTTTATTAATCAAGATAACTAAATACAGAAAAATGGATTAAGTACATACCATATGCCATTCTTCCTCCTACCACACACAAACATTTCGGAGTTACTATTTGTGAAGGACAAGCAAAGATTGTGTGATTTGACCTTTATCACTTTTATTATTTCAAGAATACAGACGTTAACACATGACATTTGAGGTTTTAGGAGTGAAAGTCTTTCTTATAACCAGAGGTTATAATGAATGGTTTTTCATAATCATTATGAAAATTTTAGTACAAAATTTTAGTTCAAAATTCTGGGCCTCTTCATTTGACCAAATTATTTTATCTTGTTTTTGTATTATAATTTTGATTGCTGCACTCCAATTTCTTTTTTGGCTCTGAAAACTATTTAGATATGTTTTGGCTGCTGAGTACCATATAACTGCCATGAGCCCATTGAGGGCTCCAGTAATCAAGTTACCAGTCAGGGCACAGAGCCTCCACACAAGTGGATCTGCGCATGTGTGTTATTGCAAATTAACGTGGTGTGTTCACTTAATGTTCTTAACAAAGTGGGCTCGGGAGAAAAATGCTGCTCTGGGATTTCTTCATCACCTTGAATCTGTCCTTCAATGTCCAAGTAAGCAAATAAGGAATGTCTTTTTAGTGTATACTACTCAAGAAGATTCTTCCACTTTTCCCTTTTTCTTTCTCCACAGAGTCAGAGATAAAAGTGGAATGGACATGAATGCTGAATACAGTTCAGACCTTCAGATTTAAACTTAGGGTCTATCTAGATGAAAAAATTGTATATTTTTTGTTTTCTAATTTCTCTAAATTTTGTTTATGCAGAAAAAAAGTGGTTAGTATAGAACTAATCAATGATAGTAGAACTTTCTGCAAAACATTGCCTTTCACATTTATCTCTTGGGTTTGAATTATTTTGACCAGTGTTAGTTCAATCACAGAATGAAAGGGAAATTTAAGAAAACAATTCATTTTATTTTTTTCTTTGATAGTTTATTTTAGGAAATCCCTTTTAAGCTCTTGGAATGTAAAACAATTACCTTTTAAATCACTGAAGTGCAACCTGAACACAGTTAACACCTCATCTGGCTTCCAGGGTATAAATTGATCTTGTCTACAGGCCATAAAGAATATTTAATGTTTTCAATTTGTTAATTATCAATATTCCAAAATTTTACTAAATATAACAGAAGATGCAATGTAATAAAAATTATTGAATGCAACTAAGAAGCAGGGCATTATCTTTATGATTTTACTGCAATGTGCAATGCAATACACTTTTCCTTGATTCCCAAGTCGATCAGTTTATGCATATTAACTTCTCTTGAGAAGAGCACTCTAATAACGTAAGGAATCAGTACCCACCCACCTACTGTCACTTTAAATGTACATGCATTGTCAAGATATCCAGGGGCCCCAAATATTCGCCCACCAGCCCATGGATCTTCTGCTGGGAAGGAGACTGCAGTAGGCACAGAACAGCATATTGGGAAGGGTGCTATAATCTCCAAGGCTCTGCCACAGGAATGCTCCATCAAGATATTAACAAAAATATTAACTAAAATGGAAAGTACTAATAAATCAGATTGCATTAAAATTTAAAAAATGTAAATATCCACCACAGAGTAGTAAAAGTTTATAATACATTTATCTGAAAAAGGAATAGTATAAAATATATAGCAAACTCCTATAAAATAAGAAGAAAAAAGTAAGTAACCTTGGAGGAACAAAGGCAATGAACAATGAAGAGCTGCGAAATCTTATTAGAGACTAAGGAACTGCAAACTCAAATTTCAAAGAAATACCACTACACACTCACCAGGATGACTAACATTTAAAAACTCAAACAGTGTCAGTGCTGGGAGGGACATGGAACCGACAGAACTTTTATTAAGTCTGGCAGGAAAGCAGAATTTACATAATTGCTTTGAAAAACTAGCAGTTATCAACTGAAGCTGAGTATATACATACCCGTTGACCCAGCAATTCCACCTCTACATATATGTTCCACCCATCAGATATGGGTAAACATGTGCATTAAAAGATATGTACAAGAATACTCATAGTGACACTATTCATGATAGTCTCAAACTGGAAATCTACCTCAGTGTCCATTAACAGTAGAATAATAAATAAATTTTATTGCTTTTTGATAGGCATTCTACCAACACTCTTTGAAAACCATTGGTTTCCATAATACGTTTTCTTTTTCTTTTT
This sequence comes from Tonatia bakeri, assembly GCA_004024845.1. Classification (NCBI taxonomy): domain Eukaryota; kingdom Metazoa; phylum Chordata; class Mammalia; order Chiroptera; family Phyllostomidae; genus Tonatia; species Tonatia bakeri. The sequence goes on from PVIA01006846.1 coordinate 21,278, forward strand.
TTAAAGGTTATTTTTTTTTATTTTTAGAGAGAGGGGAAGGGAAGGAGAAAGAGAGGGAGAGAAACATCAATGTGCAGTAGCCTCTTGTGTGACCAGGGACCCAGGTGGCAACTCAGGCATGTGCCTAACTGGGAATAGAACCAGCGACCCTTTGGTTCACAGGCTAGCACTCAATCCACTGAGCCACACCAGCCAGGGCCATAATACATTTTCTTTGCACTCATTTTGTGCCTCCCTAAAGTGCTGTGCATGGTGGAATTCAGTGCTGTAGTGGCAACACAAACACTGCATGCAAACAGGATGGCAGGAAACAGTAGACACACATGTTTTTGTAAATCACCCCTGTTTACACAAATGTTCCATTGAACTTCACTTAAAAAACAGGAATTCAAAGACAAAATTATTTAAAATTTCAACAACAGGGCAATAAACTAAGCATGTGCCCTTCTGAGTGAGGGGCATTTCCATGAATCCAGCCCTTCATGTTAATTACACTTCAATTAAAAGTTTGTTAAAAGCAATGTGAACAATTATATATCCTTTGCTGGCTTCCTCACTGTCAATAAAAAAAAAATCAATATTCCTTAGGCTAAAATAGGATTTTAAAAATTGTGGTCTCTAGCTTGCTTGGGCAGCATATATACTAAAATTGGAACGATTAGCATGGCACAAGATTGACATGCAAATTTGTGATGCATTCCTTATTTATAAATAAATAAATAATTTTGGTCTCAACTCTACATTTCTTATCACTTATTCCCCTTCCTACATATAACCTAATTCATCCCCACTACTGAGCCATCTCAAAGCCTTAGAGTCATTTTTCACCCTTTTCTCAACTCCTCATAGTAGGTTTGGTTGCCTTAATTTCCCATAGAAATTGATCACTATGATCTAAGTAAGCCGCATGGTACCTGGGCTCCTACAATAAGCACCTAATCTAAAAAACCAGCATAATGCTATTAGCAAATGAATAGCAATGCCAATCGGCCTTGGGTTGAGGGTGTAGGAAGCTTCTGTTGACCCTCCACAGTTATTCTCCGAATAGTAGTGAGGGTGCTCTTTAGAAAATGTTAATCAGTGCTGCTCAATTTCCATCAAGGCTTTCCATTGATGGAGAATTAAATCCAGACTTTAACTCTGAACCAGAAAGTCCTGCCCATTTACCTCTCTATTTTCATTTCTCTCCCCTGCTCACTCATTTCACCCCAGGTTTCCCTGATCCTCTTAGAAGTGATTCCAGGCCTTTGAATTAGCTAATTTGTCCATCTAGAATGCACTTCTGTGCATGGCTATTTTCTTCTCATTAGGACTCACACTGAAAGTCACCTCATTGGAGAAACATTTGCTGACCACAAAATATAAAGTAGCTTTCTCCCACCAATTCTGGTCATAGTATCAAATGTTTTCTCCTCCTAGCCTTTACTGTGTCCTACAATGATTTGGTTGATTTATTTGTCTATTAATCTAATGTCTGTGTCTTCTCTCTAGAATGTAAGTTCCAGGCTGTCTTATTCATGGTTACAACCCCAGGGCCAAGAACATCTGGCACATTATGCATACTTAAAAACATTAAATGTCATCACTCGCTTTTGGAGGGATGATTGAAGGCTCTCCTCATTCTCCTGGTTGCTTTTGGCTTCATTATTTATTTATTTTTCCCACTGATACTCCTCCTCCAGTTAGCAGAATTTTGTTTGGGTGAGAGGGTATTGAGACACATGTGGGACAAGAAACTAGGGCTTAGGGCTGGGCTGGAGGGTGGGAAATGGAGAGATGTGCACATTCTGGAAAGAAAATGTTCTTCTGGGAAAGAGACAAAAGCATGTTTAAAGGGCGTTTTGAAGCCTTCTGTTGTCTGTGGTACCATCTAATTGTTGGGAACCGCCCTACCTGGTATCAGAAGCTGTAACCCCTGCCAAGGCTAAGGCTGAGGGAATGAACTTGGAACCTTAAGCCAGCAAGGAGACAAGCTTATCTTCCTGGCAGGAGCACCGCTTTTGCTCCTTTTTACTTCATCCTGCCTGGACCCCAATGCTTGGTCGGTTAGCCAATGATGGGTAAGATTCCCCAAGGGGGGGACAACCTAAGACAGGCACGATCATGTGGTAGGGCCCCAAGAAAGGACTTTGGGGGCTACGGCAAAAGGGGGTGATGGACCCTCACCCCTCAGCTTTGACAAAGCCTGAGTGCTCATTCGATCAGAGAGAAAATCTTATCTCCTTGCCTTAGTTCCCCTTGATCCATCTAAGCCTGAAACAATGACAGGGTGGTGCAGCCCTGTACTAGAAAGGGCGGGTTCCCTGGGTGATCAGGCCTAAGAAAGAATATGTAAAATCCTATGAAACCTGCTTTGTTTAGAATGCTCTCAATTGAATGAGAAGGGTCCAAGGAGGAAGTAAGTTTGTTCCTCAAAGTTTTACAGCTCTTTGACCCTGACTCAAAGCAGGGCCTCAGAGTTCCTTGTTATTTGACCCTTACTTCCCTGCAATGAGTAATGAGCTTTACCTGAATTCTTGTACAAACAAACCCAATAAAAGGCCTGCTGGGACAGGAGAACGTGCGCCCTCCCCCAGAGAGGTTGGCCAAGGCGCACTCCCCTAGCGAGGGTGGGCACTCCGTCCCTAGTTCTCCACAGAAAATTGCCTGTTTCTGTGTGTGTTCATTTCTTGTGTGTCGATGAGCCATCCGCAGCGTTCCGCAGTCACTGCCGGTCGGTGATCGTGCTTCCTCTAACCCTCTCTCCCTTCTTTTCAGGAAACTGTCAGTGAAGTTTCCATGACTCATGAAGAATGTAGATTTTGGGGGAGGAGAGGACTATTCCACCAGGTGCTGATGGGTTTTCATATATAAGGCAAGTGTGGGCAGCCTCACAGCCTGTTCTCCTCCAGGTTGCACCTATCTTTCAACCTGCACTGCTAAATTTGGTTTAAAAAAGTATATATGTATTTTATGTATAAAATATATATTATATACATAATTAAATATACATATTTTTATGTCTATTCCTTTTGTTTGTAATATTGTTGCCAGAAATCCCTCTTTAGCCATAGAAAAGAGTTTGTGGGTGAGAGTAAGGGTACTGGAGTCTGACTTCCTTCCAAGCCCTGCTCTGCTCCTGCCTGGCTTTGGCAGGTCATCTAGCTTCTCTGAAAAAATAGATACACTGCTACTACTTTTCTCATTGTTTGCTATAATGGTTAACTAAGAGAAGGCATTTGCACAGTGACTGGCATAACCATATGGGACTTTTTCTTTAATCAGACCTTTTATTTTGATTTTTTTTCCCTTTGGCTCAGATTGACCTCATTAGTGTCCTGACTCACTCACCTGTCTCTCTCTCCCTCGCTTAATCATTAAGCCCTCAGAACAATGAAGTTCTGGTCAGACTCCAGTAAATTAGAAACAAGGTCCTGGGTCTATTGGCTACTGGGACAGTTTTCAATCAAACTAAACATAATACCTTGGCCTCAGTTGTGTTTTAGCTCTGGACCCAAGAAAATGGAAAGAATCCACAGAACAAATCCTTGTGAAGTTGGACAAAACAACTCCACATCTGACATCAGAACCAGATGCAATGATCAATTACTCCCTACCCTAGCTCCAGACAATCAGTATATACAACAGCCCCAACTCTATTTGTCACCATGATTAATGATTTTTTCCCCTATATAACCCATCCCCTATAATTCATCAGTGAGCCAGGTCTCTGAGCATTAGCTACCTGTGACTTCGGGCACGGCGCCATGCCCTTAATAAATCCTTACTTTCTTGGCTGCAAACTCCTGTTCATCTCTTATTGGCCTTTAATGTACATGGGCAAATGGACCCCTTCAGTCCAATAACAGCATTTGTGTTAATGAACAGCAAGTGGGGTCCTGCTGCCTGCTGCCACCCTCTAGGCAAAATTTTGGAGGCAAAGGTTTGGTGATAAAGGACAGGGGTTATTATTCAAAAGCTGCACAATTTTGGAATAACAGCTTTCCACAAGTATTAGTCACTTAAGCCTATCAATTAAGGCTAAACTCTTTAACACCTAAGTTCTCCTATCATTTCCCCTCTTATTTTTTAATTATCTTATCCCTATAGGATTAGTTGAGAAACTAAAGCAACATAAGATACAAAAGCTACATGATTTTGGAAGAATGGCAGGCTTCTGCCTCAGAGCTCCTCCTCTCTAGAACACCCAAAGAAGAATAACCCTGCCACCGTCTGCCAGGCCAGCCTGATCCTAGACTACACCGGGAGTTCCTTCCCATACAAAATACTGACTGTTGGGAAATGCAGGCAGCTGCAGCACAATCATCCAGGCATCCTCTAGGGTAGGGCTGTCAAACTCATTTTCACTGGGGACCACATTAGTCTCATGGTTGCCTTCAAAAGACCAAATGTAATTTTAGGACTGTATAAATGTAACAACTCCTTAACTGTTAAGGGATTGAAATTACTTTTGGTCCTTTGAAGGCAATTACGAGGCTGATGTGGCCCCCAGTGAAAATGAGTTTGACACCCATCCTGTAGGAAGAGAGCCCAAGACCAAGAGAGCCAGTGATCAAGAACCTGAGGGCCCTTCTTTTATTTAAGAATTAATAATTCCATGTGCCCATAATTCCATGTGTTCTGGGGGTATTCAGCTTCTCAGCCAATCCTAGACTGCTTACCATTGCCTCAGGAACCTCCTCCTATGGCCCCTCTCTACTCCTTCTCTGATCTGATCAGATCTCTTTGTATCTTATCTACCCGCTAAATGTTAGTTTTGGTCTCCCCACTGGAGGGGGCAACCAAGGTGAGGACAGATCGGCTGTGATGGGATGACATAATTTCAAATTCTATGGCCCCACAAATCGATTTACACAGCCAATTTCAACAAATACTTGTGGGTAATATAGGTTTTTAACATTCAAACTTGAAGTAATTACGTTCTCTTTTATAGCAACCCCTTTAAAAGGACCAGTATCCTTTTGTCATTTATTTGAGTTTGTTCCCTTTCCTCTCTCCTCTTTAAAAAGAGTGACTCGGAACACCTAACAAACTCAGCAACAGACAAAATCTCAATTGAATGAAGTTAATTTTGTCTTGAACATATATAATTGATGGAAAAACAGGGTTGGAAATAAAATCTTTAGGCATTATTACTTCACTTTTTTCTTTTTTCTACTTAGGAATCTCATTATTGTTCACTGCCTGCTATGTGAGCTATCTCCCTGCTATCTCCCTGCTATCTTCCTTAAGTGTCTTAATCTCTCTAAGGCTCCATCATTGCAGGGAGATGTCTCCTCAGTATTTGCCATCCCTAACTCTATAGTTCGTATGTGGTGCATGCTCAAGAAGGGGCAGAGCTGAATTTCAAGGTGTTGGTTAATGTAAGAACTTCCAAAGCTGTAGACAAATTTTATGAGTTTATTAGAGTTTATTTGAGTGAAACAGGACACAACTGGAAGCAAGATCTCAACAAACTGAGAAAATGCTCTGAAAAATGATAATTTTTAAGTTTCTTTTAAAATTTAGAATTAATGAGGAAAGGTAAGGAGGGTTACATGAAAGTGGGAGAAAGCAAGGCATAGCATAGTTAACAAGATCGCATGCTTCTTTGAGGATGGTTGAGTTTTGAGGATGTCTCAGAACAGGATTACTCTGGCATTTCACAGGAGTGTTCATCTAGATGCACAAGAACAATGGACAGGGCTTGCTTAAGAGAAAATAAACCCTTTTATAGGCCTGAGGCAATGACTACCCATTATGACTTACCCAGTTAGGAGTATATACGGTCAGCTCATACTGTGAGGTTATTTCCTCAGTCAGAATTATCTCAAAGCCTTTTTTTGGTTAACATGTTGACCCAATCCTTCATTGTATTATCATTTCAGCACTTTGCACAGTCTTCAGAAAAGTTCCTGATTTTATTTGGTTCTATAAAAAGGAAAGTCTATTAGTGAAGACCCCTTGCCTAGTCCCTAGACGTCTGCCTGAGGTCTAACGAATGGAAAAATCACAGTTCACTGTCCTCCCACCGAAGAAGAAGGAGGGTTGCCTCTGAGAGTCTAAAGAAGCTCAGTCTGTGTAGAGCCCCAGGGAGCTTTCTCATGCCTCACAAGTTTGGAGCTGGTTTGTCTTCCTGCAGCATCTCTCCAGAGAGAGCTTCAGGGTCTTGCATTTTGCTCTGTCTTATCTACCCATTGTTCCTCCACTCACTCATTTTGTTGTTGTTTTTTTAAAATTATTTTATTGTTGTTCAATTACAGTTGTCTGCATTTTCCCTCCACTACCCACATCAGTAAATGACTGGATCAAAAAACTATGGTACATTTACACAATGGAATACTATGCAGCAGAGAGAAATAGGAACTCCTACCCTTTGTGACAGCAGGGATGGAACTGGAGAGCATTAGGCCAGGCAAAATAAGCCAGGTGGTGAGGGACAAATACCATATCTCACTCACTCTTTTTTACTGAGTGCCTACTGTATGTAGGACTCTCTTCTAGATGCCTCAGGTAGAACAGTGAATAAGACACCATTTCCATGTGGGGAGCGGTGGTAAAGACAAAAGATGACAAGATACACATGAGTCAGCAAGATTTCAGATGGGGCTTAGGTTTCATGAAAACCTTAGAGAAGATTTTAAGGACTTTTCAATGTTAAACTAGCTTGAACAAGAAAAGAAATATATTCATTTGGCTGGGAGGACTATGGAAAGTTTTCATAGGATTGAAGGAAGAGATGCACCCACAGAGGCCTCAAGCACTTGAACCCTGCTAGGAATTTCACCATCTGTCTCTCGTTTTCACTTGTTTTGTCTTGCCTGCATTCTGAAAATAGGCTTTGATCCATGGTATGAAATATAGACAGTGAATGAAATATGAACTTAAAAGATACACTGAAGACCCCAGACAAGCACCTTCTCATTTTAGAAATCTCACTTAGCAGAGAACTTTTTTCTCCCAGTATCTGGATGGCAAAACCAGGAAAGGGTCCTAATCAGCTTCCCTTGGGTGGTATGTCCATCTCTAAGTTAATCACTGTGTTAAGGGAAATGGACTCTGAAATTGGTCAGGGCCAGAAAATATGCTGAACCCAGTGACTGTGAGGTGGAATCTGCTAACAGAAGGCAGTGCTCACAACAACTATTGAGTAAGCAAAACAAGATTTCATAGTCTCTCAGAGCAGCGATTTTCAACCTTTTTCATCTTGTGACACACATAAACTAATTACTACAATTCTGCAGCAGACCAAAAAATATACTTTTTGCCAATCTGACAAAAAATAGGTATAATTTTGATTAATTCACACTAGACAGCTATTGTTGTGGCTGTTATCATTTTTTTTTAATTTGACAATCTAATGGAAAACAGGTCAGTGATTCTCACTAGTCGGGTATTACATGTTTAAAAAATTCTTGCAGCATGGCAATTGCTGGAGGGAGGGATGAGTAAAGGGACTAAATGGTAATGGAAAAAATACAACGAAGATTAAATAAAAATTAAATAAAATTAAAAGTCTTGCAGCACACCAGTGTGCCGCTGTACGCTGCATAAAAATTGCTGATCTAGAGTCATCATTGCTGGGTCACAAAAATCTAGCAACCAAGGTACTAATGGAACAGGCAACCAAACAGTATGTTATCAATAACCTTTTAAAATTCTTGGAATTCTCAGAATTAACCTAAGGATAAGGCATAAATCCCACTTTGGAATGGATTAGCACATTATGTAGATGTAAGGGACCGGAAGAAAGAAGACAGCTCTCTCAGAGCCAGAAAGGCTTGCAATTAGATCCTGGTTATGATATGTACTCTGTGATCTGTGCAAGTTACATCTTGGGACCTGAGTCCTCTCATTTATGAAGAATTTTGGCATGGGTGAAATACAATAAGTTGAAAAGATCATGAAAATGTGATATATTAACATTTTTACCATTCGTCCCTAAATTAACAGGGCTCAGACTTTCTGAGGCATAGGTTTCTGCTGTCTCCTAGGATCATGGGACTGCGACTCCTCAGGATTAGTTCAGGTGTTGAGTGTAAGTCTAGACTCTGAATTCTGCCCCTGTGGGAGCCTTGGCATCCAGAGTGTAATATAAAAGTGAGATTTCCCACTCCAGCCAGGAACGGGAAAAATCAGCAGAGCACTGAGACTACCAAAATCAGAGTGGGGACAGCTGCCCTGAACCCTAGGTTTCCTGAGATCTTTGGTAAGAGTCAAGAGAACTCTTACAATGGTTTTTACATCCATTGTCTCCATTCTTGTTGGTAGGGCTTGGTGTTCTGGCGGTTTAAAGGTAGCCATTATTGTATGTTACAATGTTTCTGACCATCACTTCCCAGTTAGATAATCCAATCTCTAAGAATTAAAAATATGACTACAGTTTATTCATTTATTAATATTAATTTAATTAATTAAAAATTAACCAAACACTATTAATAGATATAAAATTAACAAATATTATTAATATTTAGTTTATTAGTAAAACTAAATGAGAAATAGTATGTATAGACTGGAACTAGCATGTCTAGGTTTAAACACCAGTTTAAACAGCTGTATGACCCTAGGCATGTTATTTATCGTTTTCCTCTGTAAAATGAGAATTATCATAACATCTAGCTCATAGGGTTATTTTGAGAGAAAAAAGTTTAATGACATGTGGTAAGCCCTCACTGAGTACTAGCTATTATTAAGGCAACACTTACTATGTGGCAGGTGCTGTGCCATATTTACATCATCTAACTTGTTCCTCACAATAGCTCATGGTATTGTTATTACTCTCCCTATTTTATAGGTGACACATCTGAAAGGTGAAACTCTCTGCCCAAGGTGACCAATCTAGGATATGTGGAGCCAGGTTGAAACCCTTGATCATCTGATTTCAGAGCTGGTGATTTCAGTGATGTCTTACCATGCCCCTTGCCTGCCTGTGGAGTCTCTGACCTCAGGGCCAGCACCCAGTTCTCCCAAAGTTTTCTGGTTTGATTGCCGTCTTGCCACAAGCCTGGGGTTTTAACTTACATAGTGGTTTCACACTACGCGATTGAATGCAGAGATTGTGTTAAACGATTTTTTCCCTCCTTGTCACTTAAGGTCAGGACTGGGAAGAGTATGTTAAATATATATTATTCATGGCCTTTTTCCATTCACTGAACTTTCCGATTAGTGTCCACTTAAATGGATGCTTGGGAGAATTTCTTACAAGTCATGGTGTCATGTTGCAATGTGGTAATTATGAAGGCTACAGTGACAGGAAAAACCTAAGATATTTTTTTTTCCTCCTCATGTTGCTTAGCAAAAACTGGCTGTGAAAAATAACCCTTAAATTAAGAATTTCCTGACATAGAAGGACACAAAGCTTTTTTATCCCTTTTTGCCATTTTGTTGTTAAAAGTACTTCTAATTTAAATGTTCCATTTCCTTGAGTTTTGTTTTTAAGATTATAGCTGTATTTGGTGCCCTCAGGGTAATGTTTTATTGATTAGCAAATGTGGCTCATTTCTGCTCTCCGTCTACTTACATATAGAACAAAATAGTGTGAGTTTTCTATCTTTCATTCTAAATGTCATTTGCTCTGAGCTATTTTTTTGTACTCAGTTATTTTCTTTTCCTTTTGTTTACATTATTTTGCATAAATTTTCACTTTTTACAAAATTAGTTATAATATGCGTTTATGCTCTGTTCTGAGGGTAAATTTGAACATTGGGACTGATATTTTATTATGTGACAGAAAGATTAGGGTATTTTTCCTCCCTTTTATTCTCCTTCAAAAAAAAAAGAAATGCCCCAATTCATAAATAATTTAAGCCCTTGAATTCTGAAGCTCATATTTGAGTATTTCAGGGTACAGCATCTTTATTTTATGTTTCCTTCTCTGAGGCAGGAGAGGTACCAAGTATTATAATATGAACTCAATCAGTCATGTCCCTTCCCAGGGCTGCATGGTGATGAGTGTCTTACCTCTAAGAGGATTTAATTCATGGACAGGAAGGGAATTCAAGGCAGGCAGTTGTCACCCTTACTCAATCTCTGTTGTCAGTCTAGGAGTACAGGCTTGAAGCTTCCCTCCTGCTAAATCAAGAGGGTGGGTTTTCCTGTGAGAATTCAGTCATCTTTGGAGTCTTTTGAAGGAGCTCCAGGTTGTGGTCAGGGGTTAGAAGAGGTTTTCTGTCTAGTTCCCTCCCAGCTCAGTTGTAGGGTGGGGTGGAAGGGGTGTTTCTAACTGTGCTTTGATTCTGGTCTCTGGCTTAATTTGATTCACATCTACTGTGGCATTTCTGGCTATCTCAATAAAAACTGGCATGTGTACATTAAAGAAAAGTGATGATTTTGCTTATCAACAATTCAGAAAGTATTGGTAGCAGGAGATAATTTATTCTGAACTGCATCCCTTCCCATTTTAAGGGCATTTTAGATTGTGGCAAGTCACTAGTACAATATAGCTAGTTTGCCTTTTAGAAATGGATTGCACTTCTTTGTAGGTTGGTGTTTAGAATTCAGGATCATTGTAATCCATAGAAACATGATTTAAAATGCTTAGATCATTCCTAGGCTAGCCCACTAACATCTATTTAACTCACAATGTAATTGTAGTATGGTATAATAGCACTGATGGAACCAGCAACCATTTCTATTTAATGTATTTGGAGCTTTAGTCCCTTACATTGTGGCTTTGGTTTTAGGTTCTAGAATTTTTTTCTCCACTCCCATCAGCTTTACCACATCTCCAGCTTTCCACCTCATGTCTTGGAACTCCTACATTTAGTCTTTGCTCTGGTCTTTCTCAGTTCCTTCCAGATGTTCACTGTGCCATCTCTTCATCAGGTAAATGCTCTACCTGAAATGCTCTTCCATCCATTCTTCTCTTAACTGACTCCTATTTGTCCTTCAGTGTGAGTGTCACCTCTGCAAAACCTCCATGGTTCCTCCACCTCCTGCTTCAAGTTCACCTTAGGCTTACCCGTTTTAAAACTACCAGGACCTCAACAAGTATAATTAGCCCAAAGGAGAGAGAACAGCCAGTCCAACTTCCATACTCACGTGGAGAGACAAGCACTGTTTCCATTGGCCCCTGCTGGTTCTTGTTGGCCCTGATGAGCACTGGTTCTATAGAGATGGCAGAAAGTGCTTGTTCCCTCTCCTGAAAATGATGGTGGGATTCCTTCAGGGACTTTCATGTATATTTGAGTGAGAGTGACACCACCAACACCAGTAAAATTCTCAGTGATACCTGCCCCGCTTTTGATTCTCAGGGTTTCAGATCTTAGTGCTCTGTCTTTCAATTCACATGGTAGCTTCCTCCTGGGAAACAGGAAGTCTCAGAAACACTGGGTCATGACTGACTCTGTCCTACCCCTCTCAGGTTCAGATAACTGTCTTCCTTCTTTCCCAGGGATTCAGATGTAGCAGATGAGGTGTATATTGGTTTCTCAGGACTGCTATAACAGATCAACACAAACTGGGTGGTTTAAAACAAAAGAAACTTATTCTCTTACAGCAGTGGAGGCTGGAAGTCTAAAATCAAGGTGTCCACAGTGTTACACTACCTTAAAGCTCTAGGGAAGAATGCTTCCTTGCCTCTCTGGTGGATTCTGATGGTTGCTAGCAATCCTAGGCATGCTTTGGCTTGTAGATGCATCACTCCAACCTCTGCCTCCATCTTCTTCTAACTTTCTTCCCTGTGTGTCTATGTCTCTGTGTCTAAACTTATTAAGACACTAGTCATATTAGATTTAAAGCCTTTCCTGATTCATTACGACCTCACCTTAATTTGATTATATCTGCAAAGATCTTGTTTCCAAATAAAATCATATTCATAGATTCCTGATAAATACAAATTTGGGGGGGACACTATTCAACCCAGTACAAGCAGTTTCCTCTTAAATGCTCAAACTCCAAATGATCTTATTATACTTCTTTTCCCCACAAAATGGGGATAGCTTCCCATACTTCTTAAAGAAGACTACTTCCCATAGTTTTAATGTGATTCATCCTCATAAAGTAGATTCCCCAGCAAGACTTGGAGGTAAGGATGCCACTAGACTACAAAATTTAAGGAGGTGCTCATTCTCTGTGCCTACAGTTACAGGTTTTCACTTACATGACACTAAGAGTGGGTACCTCCTTAAGTTTAGTGCATAAGTCTGTTTTTGCCTCACCCAAGTCCCAACCTTGTTCCTCAAGGCAGTACTTGGAATACACTCATGAAAATAGCAGATGGGGTGGGCAACATTCCTCACATCTACATCAACAAAAAGAGATGAAAGTCTGTAGTTTTTAACTGTAGTGTGGCACCTTGAGATACAATGATAGTAAACGACTGGGTGGTTCCTATGTGTAGGCACTGAGCTAAGTAAGGTCTCTTTATCTCATTTATTCCTTATAACTCTAAGAAGGTATTAACATTGCTCCCATTTGTAAATGCAGAAACTGATAATTACAGTTCTCTTTCATTACATAACACTTTGACTTCCATAGTACCTAACACAGCAGGTGTTCAAAAATGTTTGAATGAGAAAGCCTGGAATTTTTTGAAGGAATTATTTGTTTATCTGACAACTTTGTATATTAGTTCACTCAGGCTGCCATAACAAAATATTATAGATTGGGTGTCTAAAGCAACAGAAATTTATTCCTCACAGTTCTGGCAGATGAGAAGTCCTAGATCAAGGTGCCAGTTGATTCGATTCTTGGTGAGAGCTCACTTCCTGACTTGCAGGCCTTTTCATTATGTTCTCATATGGCCTTTCCTCAGTGCTTGCATAAAGAGAAAATGACCTGTCTGGTGTCTCTTCTTATAAGGACACTAATACTCTTGGGTTGAGGTTCTACTCTTATGCTCTCATTTAACTTTAACTGCTTTGATATTCCAAATATAGCCACATTGGAGGGTAGGGTTTCGATATGTGAATTTTGTGGGGACATAGATGTTGAGTCCATAACATTCTGTGTCAGGCACTCTTATGGACAGTGGCATGCAGAGATGAATGAGACATCACCTGGACTGTCCTTAAACAGCAAGGGCTCAGGGCAGCAGTGCTCAACTCAAAGTTGTGGAAAGAGAAGGAATGTTACAGTTACCTGTGCCATATCTCCCAAAATAACAGAAAGCCTCTCTAGAAACCCCTAGATTTCTCACCTTACAACTTGCTTACTCAGAGAAGTACTCTGTTTCCTGAGCCCCAAGTGTTCTGCTGCCCAGATCATGAAAATGTTGTGATGCATATCTCCCGCCCTGCCCAATAATTGAGATGTGCCTAAGGGGAGTGGAACAATCTCACATCATGCGGATTTGTTAATAAAAAAAGAGAGAGATTTTATCCTCCCTCTGATATTCCTCTGCATGAATTAGACTTAATTGTGTAAAGTGATTTTATGATTAATTTAAAAACTAATAAATTATTAACATTATATACATAATAGTATTTAACATATGCTAATGAAGGCTCACATTTATAAACTATTCCATTTTTTCATACCACCTCTATAATTTATTGCAAAATCTAATGAAAACTACCACCTCCATACTTTGAAGCTCCACACTTTGATCATGCTTTGGTTGTAATTTATATCCTTGGTTCACTTTTTAATTGGGAAAGAACTGGTAAATTTATTATATTGAGGAGGTCACAGAGAAAGAGGAAGTAGGATTTACTTCAGATGTCTAAGAATCTTTTCAGGTCTAGAAAGAGTTGGGGAGAATGGTCTTCCTGAGTTAACATTGAGCTTTCCAGAATCACAAACTATTCCTCAGACTATAAGTTTCATACACCACAGTATGTCAGCATACAGTCCATTGACTGGCACAGAGAAAATGCTTACCAATATTTGTTGAATGTAGCAATAAACAAATAGAAACAAATCTACTACTTCGCCCTCTTCTTTCTCTACCCTGTGAAGAAGAATATTTCTCCAGTATGGCTGGCTGTGTAATTGAGTGTTCTTTCAAAACAAGAAATAGAAGGTGCCCTGGCTGGTATAGCTCAGTAGATTGAGCATGGTCCTGCAAACCAAAGGGTCACAGGTTCGATTCCTAGTCAGGGCACATGCCTTGGTTGCAGGCCAGGTCCCCTGTAGGGGACACCCAAGAGGCAACCACACATTGATGTTTTTTTGCTCTCTTTTTCTCCTTTCCTTCCCCTCTCTCTAAAAATAAAACAAATAAAATATTTTAAGAAGAGAAAGAAATAAATAGAAGGTAACAGTTCAATAGCTTTAGAAAAAATACCTGAAATATTATTCCTTTAGTTATGTGGGGAGATATAAAATGTGAGTTAACAGAGATGTAAAGTGCAACACAGGAAATACAGTAAATAATATTGTAATAAGTATGTAGTGTCAGGTGGGTGCTAGATTTATAGGGGGGATTATGAGGTCCACTTTGTAAGTTATATTAATGTCTAACCACCATGCTTTGCACCCATAACAAATACAATATTGAATATCAACTGTAATTAAAAAAATAAAAAAACAACTTAATGTGTGTGCTAATAAAACATATATATATGTTATAACTCAGATTGTAAATTAAATTTCTTCATATAGTTAACTTTTTATTATACTCCAGATTGCTCTCTGTTAACAATAAAATCCTATAATGCTGCCTCAGCATGTTTACCCATGAAAATAACTTTATCCTTAACTAGTAGAAGAAAGAAACATTTCAGTAGAAAGTAGTGTGCACGTTCAGAACACTGACCTACCTTATATGGGGGCTGGGAGGGAGGGGAAGATGACTAGTTGAATGTTAATACACTGCCGACACGCAAGAAACGAACTTTATTTCCTTCCAAATTGTGATTTTATTACTTAGTAGATTCAACCTGTACTTAATCAGATCACTAAATATTTCTTCTTGTAAAGGTGTTAGAAAGATATTACTGTTCTTAAGGAATTTTCTGATGCAGTAAGTATTTGTAGGAAAACATACATAGTTATATCATACTTTCAAATCATGGATAGGATTTTCCCATTGCTTGTCCCCTAAGTTCTTTTAAATAGGGCCACACGATCAACTTTACCTTAGACTTAATGTCCTATTGATGAGAAAACATGCTGAAGACTAGAAAGGCAAAAAATGTTTTGTCACTAATCAAGGATGTTTCAATTTCTGTTTAAGTTGTTTAATACATAAAATGCCTCAGTTACTGCTAGTGATTGATGGGGAGTTATTTTTCAAGTGCTAACTGTAAAACTATTTTATATAGCTGAAAGATATGGTAATTTTCCCCACTGATTTGGGAAAAAATAGTTTAAAAATAAATTCTGAACTTGTGGAGTTATTTCTGTGCAAAAGAATAAAACAGCATAGGATATTAAGTATTAAAATTTTGCTCTCTGAATCTCAAGGCAATTGTAAAATGTATTCATTTTCTTAGGTGGTATGTTTTTCTTTTTCCTGTTTTTTCATAATGAGATACACCAAATTTACCTAGGTTAAATAAAATTCTGCACTTTCAAATGTATGTTGAAAAGAAATTCATCTTCTGCGTTAATGTTTAACAGCAATCTTGTGCTTCAAGAGACCTGTCAGCTCCATTGTGACTATTTTAAGGAATAAGAGGAAGATGAAGGTGATGATTGGATGAAAGTTTCCTTTGCTTCTTGGGGAGTGAGTTGCAATCATTACTGCTTGTTGAAACTAGACAAAATCAAATCCTGTTCCCTGTCCTCTTACCTTTGCTCTGATACAGTCAGGGTGCAAGGCAGAACTTAGAGAAACGCTTGCATTATTTCAGTGTCAAGTATTGTGTACCTTAGAAGAGCTCTATTTTAGAGGGAGAATATTTTGGAAGAAGCATTGAAGGCTTCACAGTGTTGGAATTGCCTCTGAAAATACAAACACTCCAGGCACACTCTATATATTTTATTGTTTATTTATTTTTTAAAAAAGATTTTATTTATCTATTTTTAGAGAGAGGGTGAGGGAGAAAGAAAGGGAGAGAAACATTGATGTGTGGTTGCTCCTTGCATGTCCCCAGCTGGGGACCTGGCCCATATAACCCAGGTATGTGCCCTGACTGGGAATCGAACCAGCAACCCTTTAGATTGCAGGCCAACTCTCAATCCACTGAGCCACACCAGCTAAGGCTACATGTTATTTTACTTTTGAGCATATGCCCTAGGTAGGACCAAACTGTGACAAAGATTTTCTCACTTCTCTTTAGCCCTTACTGAGTGTCCGTTATAAACTAGGTGTGCTATGAACTAGGTGTGATATGGTGTGCTAGGGACTGAGATTACTCAGGCTTCGTCTCTATTTTCAAAAAAGTCCCATTTAGGAGGGGTGAGGCAGAAATTTATCTGTGAACATGTGACAAGTGGGAATAAAACAATATGGAGAGTTGGGCCTTGAGAAACTGGAAGAAACCTGCCAAGTTCTTCAAATTCAATCATTTACCAATATCACAGTTGCCAAACCAGTCAGTGGCATAATTTTTGGCACCTGGCTGGCTCTTTGCAACCTTGGATAGAGGGACATGGGACTATGGTCAAGCAACCAACTCCAATATACTGTGGCATGTGTTTACTAAACAACAAGTATAGGATTAACTGCTATGGAAATAGGGAAGGGACAATGGTTCACTTTTTTTCTGGGAATATTGGACATAATCTCAGAAAAAAATGATGTATGATCTCTGTTTCTGTTTTGAAATTAATATTTATTATGCGCTGAGTGTGTTGGACACTAGGCACACATTATCATGTACTAGCAAAAGGAGGAATGGGTTATTCTAGAGAGGGGGCAACCCTGAGTAAAAGGTGAGGGATTTCAATGTGTACTTTCTCCAAAATGCTATAGGCATTCTGGAGAGGCAGGAAAATGATGAGCTTTAAATCACATTGTAACGGTTTCTAATGTCATTCTAAGGAGAGCTTGGTTACTCAGCCTTGGGAGGTAATTGTATTACCTGGAAAGAGGGTATAGAGAATAAAGACAAGTGTGCAGAGGGCAGGACCTTGGGGAGTGTACAGAGGCTAATGAAGTAACCCATTGAAGATGACTGAGAAGGAGCAATTGGTAATATAGAAGGAACAACAAGAGACAATTTAACTAAACTAGCTTCCATGGAAAAGCCACGTGGAGAAAGAGATGCCCATCTAGCCCCAGCTTCTGCAGGCCCAGGTGCCAGACATGTGATTGAAACTGTCATTTTGTATTTTTCAGGGCTGTCATGTTAGCTCTGTTCCATGAAGTCATTAAGAACCCAACATTCTTGCTTCACTGCCCTACTCTCCGTCAGGTATTACCCTCATTTTCATCATCCCAGGTAGCAGTATGATATTTCTGTCAAGAGGATGGAGGTAAGAAGGATAAAAGTCAAAGAGGGTATGTCAGTTATGTCTTAAAGTAGGTTCCTACATAAAAAAATTATATGTAATTATATATCATTGTCCAGAATTTAGTCACATGGCTATACATACCTGTAAGGAACACCAAAAAATGTATAATTTATTCAGAGAAACATTTATCTTGCACAAAATTCAATTACTATTAAAAATGGGCAGCAATTAGGCAATGATACTGGGGGAATCAGGATTTTATTTAAGTTCATGTATTCTTAGAAAAGAATAGGGGCATCAGAAAAGACAAGCAGTTTATAGGTTAAAAAACAAAAACAAAAAAGCGCATTTATATTATCCCAAATTATAAGAATTTTGGGTCCCTATCTACTTTATTGTAAAGACTTCCTAATATTTCCAGGAGTTTCTCTCTAAATATCTCTGATGCTCCACAGTGGAGTATACACGTGTCCATGAGCCACTCCTTACCATTTCCCATGCTGCTGCCTGTTGGCGGGGTGGAAAGTGGCCTCTTCCCTGAGGGTGAACACCATAATGGCCCCTCTCCCCCAGACCCTCAGTGCTACCATCAGTGAATCCAGAAAGCTGCCACTGGTATATTTCTTCTTGTCTTGGATGTCCATTGATCTGTCCCAGTAGCAAGAACTTCATAAGTGGTAAAAATTCTTTCAGTTCAGAGCCCCTCACTGTGCCACGGTCCATAAAATACACTCATATTGCCAAAATTAATTGTGCTAGTAGTAATTGAATTGTCAGTGGTGTATATGGGAGAGCCAATACTCTCAAGTCACCCACAGCTTTGAAAAACAGATATACTCATGCTTCCAAATTCCTTCCATTTTCTATGTTAAGTTCCCTCCTAGGAGTCCTATTTCTCTTAGAATCTGCCTTAGGTTATGCCTTTGCCAGTCCATTGACTTATTTTAATGTCTTTGAATGCCAATGAAGAAGGGTCATAGACTCATGGATTTAGTCCCCTTACCCCATTAGTCTTGTCATTTATTTATTTGTGTCACAGTTACAAAGAAGAAAGCAAGTTGCTAATGTGGCAGCATCCAACTATGAAATGAATGCACATGGTATACTGGGAAAGGCATGATTGAACTCCAAGGGTGAGCAGAGTCTAAGTGCCAACCTCATCCTGTGCCCTGCAACAGCAGACATAGAAAGAAGATTCCACAGGAGATGGAGCAAGGGGCTAGGAAAGAGCAGTTGGAAGAAAGTAGCCTGGCCAGGACAGGAAGGTCCATGACAGAGGTACAGAGGACTGGTAAATATAGGCAGTGGACTGGAGATGTGTCTCTGCTGGGTGGTGACAATGCATCACAAGGAAAAAAAGGGATGGCATTTGGGAACGAGATTGGGGTCACACATATCAAATAATACTACTGACAGAAAAACTGAAAGGGCTCCGGAATCTGATTCTGTTCCTTATGATAGATTTTTCCCCAAGGCCAGTAATACATATGAACATTTTGAAACTGTTTCCCAAAAGATTTTTAGTGGTTACCATGCATAATTTGGTAAATATTAATGTCAGGTCTAAAGAAATGACACTTTCCCGTGGTTTTAAGATTTGCTACTAACTGCTTTTATACATGTTAGCTGTGTTCAGAAAGGATGTTACAAATTATCCTCACACCCATGTATTTTCTGGTAAGTGTCCATTGTGTATATCTTGGGTCTTTAGAATTTTAACCTTTTTTTTTAATAAAGGTTTTATTTTATTGACTTTTTAGAGAGAGGGGAAGGCAGGGAGAAGTGAAAGAATTTTAACCTTTTAATAGGAGTTAATTAGCAAAAAATGTTAAGTATGTTATATTATAGCATAAAGGGATTAAACAGGATTTCATTACTACATCCACACATGGTCTAACGGACATCACAACATATTCCCTGTTCTGTGGATAGAGACAAGGAAGGAGAAGTAGAGTATTAGCAGTAGAACAAGATATCCAAAAACATGATTACTGACAACTGGTGATAATTGGCCTGATCACTACAACTCAGGGGAAGGATTCTCAACAGGACCACAAAGAAGACCAACAGGAAATTCAATATTTTCTTCTTTGATATGTCTCAGTCCAGGCAGCCAGACCTGGGAGACCTGGCTCCTAGAAGGGAAACTAAGCTGTACATATCAGTTCAAACTCTAAGGAGGGCTTGGTAAGAGCAATGCATGAACCTATCTTGAAGGATACTAAAAGAGACTCAAGTATACAGAATAAAGTAGGAAGGAGATCAATAATTACAATCCAGTTATAAGGTCAGGGCTTGAAAGAACCATGAACTGAGCTCATCTGTAAATTTTTCTATAGATTCTATAGGGAGTCATCATCAGAGACAGGGAATTGGAGCTCATTCCAGAACCTAAACCTTGGGAGAGTCTATTTTGCTTGACTGCAGTCACTCCATACTCACTGCAACCTGGCTATAAGCACCCTCAGACTTAAAACAGAGAACACATTCTGTTGTGCTTTTGCTCTCACTACATGGTTGTGCAGCTGGGCTGAAAAAAAAAAAGACTAATATAATATTTGAGCACAAGACTGCTAAATACTTCACGCATATTACCTCAGTTAATTCTGAAGTCCTAATGCCATTTACATATTAGGAAACTGAAGCAGAGGCACTGAGATTTGGGTCTATTTTTCTTGAAAGCCCTTACCACTTAAGATTTACATATATAAAAATACCCTGTGCCCTGTCCCCAAAAGTGGGGAAATCTTTTTCTTACTCTATCTCCCTTATAATTATATAACTAAAAATGACTTGACAGTTGACATTTTTGAGACCTCCTTTCATGTGGGTTTTAATTCATTAATAATCAACAATAGGAAGTTCCTTTGCATAGCTGTGGTTGTGAACATCTTCAGTGGGAAATGCATGTGGAGGGAATGATTCAGCAACACATATAACTATTGAGCCCTCAGTTTCCAATAGATCTAGGCTGAAATCTAGTCACTCATTTTCTCTAAGTCATAGTTTCCTTACCTGTAAACTATGGGTAGTAAATAAAAGGGGGCCATTTTGAGTATTAAATGAGGTCATATGTATAAGGAAATATGGCCTGTGTTACATACAGCTTAAAGTCTAGAAGGGGTGGATACACAGACAATCAAGTAAAACCAAAGCAAAAATGAAAACCACACATGCAAAATAAATTAATGAAGTATTTTTATTTATGAAGTTTTGTGAAAAAAGTAATGATTTTATTTGAGATATAAAGGTAGCGAGGGATATCATTCAAATTATACTCTAACTTAAATACAATATTGAAGGCTTTTAAGAAAAATAGTGATATTGTGATTTTACTTTAAATTAATCATTTTGTTTGCCCTGTGAAGAACAGATAGAGGAGGGAGGGCAAAAATGGGCCAATTCTGGGAGACCAGGTAAGCAAGGAAAGTGAAAAGAGAGTTGTAGTTGTGATGGGACTTTATAATGGACTGGATACAGGAGTTAAAGAGAAGCAGTAAGGTGTCAAGGCCAAGACTTTCTTAGATTTCCAGCTTTAGCAACAGAGACTGGAAAGTCTAGAGATGAAGCAGATTTGCTATGTAAGAAGGATGATCAAGAGTTCAATTTCAGGAACATCTGAAATATTTAAGCAGATGTATAGAATAGGTAGCAGCCTATTGTATCTGAGGTCTCTACTGGACACAAAGATTTGAGAAGCACCAGAATTTGTATGGTTCCATATCCATGGAAAAGGATGAGATCACTGAGAGGGTTTGTACTGAAGAGGGTAGAAAAATGAGCACTAGCTTTAGCCAGTGTGGCTCAGTTGGGTGGAGCCTTGTCCCATAAACCAAATGGCTTCAGATTCAATTCCCAGTCAGAGCACATGCCTAGGTTGTGGGTTCCATCCTGGTCTGTGCACATATGAGAGGCAACCAATGATGTTTCTCTCCCACACATTGATGTTTCTCTCCTTGTTTCCCACCCTTCCCTTGTCTCTAAAATCAATAAGCACATCCTTGGGTAAGGATTAAAAAATACACAACTAACAATTTTTTTAAAAAAGGAAAGAAAAATGAGCCCTAAAGATAGCCAATATTAAATGGTAGAGAAACTATCAAAAAGAGAAGTCTTAAGAGTTACAAAAATAGAAAGAAAATGAAAATATATGGTCTATATAGCACAATTTTATACTTTAATAGAAATTCCATAGAAAGTTTAATTTTCTGCTTTTCTAATCTAGTTGTACCTTATTTTTCTAATGTGATTACATTTTTATGTAGCGGTTATGATTCTTCCTTCTCTGGTGCTTTATATTACAAGAGTCCAAGAAGTATTTTTCACTGATTTGAGAAAAGAGGTGATAAAATAAAGAGTCTAACTTATACCAGAACACTGGAAGTCATCTTACCTTCCACATCGAATCCTCATAGTCTATAATAGACTATTGGGAAAATTTTGGCCTACTCATTTGCATAAATCAGAAGGAAATTTTTCATAGCAAAACCATTTTCTTTCTTGTCTACTTAAACCAGATATCTTATTTGTTAGTAGATTAAGGCCATTCAGTTGCAATAAAGACTCTAAATCAGAGGTTGACAAAATAGGCAAGTATCTGATTATGTTTCTTAACCAATTCAATGGCTAATCAAAATGATAATCTTTACTTGATTACATTTAAGAAGGGTAACCCTGCAGTTTTGTATCAGTTTATAATGAAACCAAAAAAAAATCTATTAAAATACTTCATAGCCTTTATACTACCTGCCCACAGACACAGTAATTATTGAAAGGCAAAAAGAACAGTAGGGAGAAAGATGATTTCTAAGAGAATTTTAGTTTTAATGCTTAGTTAAATTATGGCTACATGATTGCCAAGACAGATCTACAGGGTAAATAAAGGTGGTTTAGTTGAAGATGACACTTAGATTGAAAAGAAATGAAGGTGATGGTGTTTATCAACTGATGCTCTCACCTCTTTTTTTAATGTGTTTAATTGGGGGAACTGGACATTCATGGGATGAACCTTTTAATGAAAAACAAACAAACAAAAAACAACCAATCAGCAGTGCCCCTGAAAACTTTATTCATTGAGTAACATCTATTGTATTGCTCTGGGTTGATTCACATAAATTACAAGATGTGTCGTCCCTTAAGCTGCTATTATTATTGAAACAATAGTTAATAGGGAATGTTGTATTTCTTAATATTTATTAGTATTTTAATATAAAAAGATAAAGCAAAAATGTTCCATAATCCTGTTTTCTAGATAATTACAAAACAACATAATAAATACATAAAAAAGGAACAATATATAAATACTGGCAGAAAATGTAAAAAATACTAAGAAGTATAAAGTGAAAGTAAAAGCCTTTATCCTTCAAACTCAGCCTTTCTTATTGAAGGTTTTTTGAATAGTACATGAGTAGCTTCCAAAAAGCACACATTACATATTTATTCTTTCATTCAATAAACATTATTGAACATTTATTACATAAGTGCTGAAATATGCATAAATATATGGATATATACATTATGCAGTGATTATATAGATGACATACATATACATGCACATATATATATTACTTCTAAAAGATATATTTTTGCATATGTGCATATATTCACACACATGTATGTCCCCTAGTAAAACCAGAAACTACTAAAAATAATTTTCAGTTACTGAGATTTTTCAGGAGCTACTGAATGAATATTAAACCTCTCAAGGGAGTTTTATTTTATATGAAGTGGTAAATAGAAGAATTTGTAAGTATTTATTGTCTGCATACCAAAGATTTGCCTACACAGCCAAGTTTATTTCTTTGCTATTTCAAATTCTTAAAATTTTCTTTAAGGTCAGGAGAAGAGAGAGACAGAAACATTGATTTGTTGTTCTATTTACTTATGCATTCATTGGTTGCTTACTTCCTTTTTATTTTTTAATTTACTATTCTATTTATTTACTTTTAAAGAGGGGAAAGGGGGGTGATAGGGAGAGAAATATCGGTGTGTGAGAGATACATACATCCATTTCCTCTCCCATGCCCCCTATCCCTATGAAATGGCACATGCCCTGATGGGAATCGAACTGGCTGCGTTTACATTCGCAGGCCTGAGCTTGATCCACTGAGCCACACCAGTCATGGCCATTGGTTGCATCTTGTATGTACCCTGGCAAGAAATCCAACCCACAACCTTGGCACATCAGGACGATGCTGTAACCAACAGAGCTACAATCTTTCTCATTTTTCTTTTCTTGTTTCATCCATCCATCCTTCATTTCCACATTTACAAATGATATGTGATATAACAGACATTATTGCCTTCTAACTAATTACTGAATATGCCTCTTCATTTTCATTTCAAATAAGATTTTAAAATACTTGTTACGATGGTAATGATATTCTGGAGTCAGAATACCTGAGTTAAAGCTTTTCTTCCACAACTTTCTAGCTGATGACCTTGAGCAAGTTTTTCAGAGCCTTTGTGACTCATTTTTTTTTTTTTTTGCTATAAATTGGAGGTTATAATAGTGCTGATCCCTGAGGGCTGTTTGAAGACTAGATGGGCACACGTAAGTGACTAGGACACGGACTAAGCACTCAGTGTATCAGTACCTATCAGCTGCTGCTGTTTTCCTTCTAATCTCACTTGCCAGAGATCTTTTTTGTTGTCATTTTAGAATGTGTAATATGGGTTTAAATTTATTAATTGCTGTAGTAAATCTGTGCTTCCAATTGCCTGCTCTGCATTTTGCTTTTGAAAAAATTTGGCCTTAAAACAGAGTCAGTTCTCCTACTAATAAATTCTTCTGTTTACCACTTCATCAAAATAAAACTCCCTTGAGATGTTTTATATTCATTTAGTAGCTCCTGATTTGTACCATATTTTAAATAAACTTAAAAACAAATGTATGTAAATATTTACTATGACAAGTAGTTGTAGGAAATAAAAAATGATCAAATATACAGCAAATTGTGCATTCAGGGATTATTTTGCATTCCTTGGGTAATTCTTCCTGTTTTTTCCATTTCCATGGCTTAAACACTTTTTTCTTAAAGGGTATTCCATTAATATACCATATTTCCACTGAAAATTACATATCACATTAAATATTTCCTATAAAATATATGATTTCCAAGATGTTTGAGTTACATAATTTATTGTGATATAGTGCTGACAAAATAATAGGCAAAATTGAGTATTGTAACTTTCTTTGAAGCAATGGTGCAATTCAGTCCATATCTAGATACAAATACTCTGTTATTACACTTTATAATCCAGTATTATTTTATGAATTAGAGATATTTTTAAACACTGAGCTTAATAAAATTCTGATCCTTTTTTTCACTTTTTTGATAATATTTTGATCAATTCTTCACTAAACAAAAGCTAGTATTTTGTTGATTTATAAACTTTTCATATATACACCAGACATACAGATATACAGACATACAGAGTGAGAAATTTAGCATTCACTATAAAAACTAGTCAGAGAATAGAATATGAAATATATTTTACAAAACTATTAGACTTGCTAAGTATTTGTTCTAGAAACATATTTTTGAGAATGGGCTTCTGAACAATTAACAAAAATTTCTTAAAGCTTTTGATAGTCAATAAAACATTAAAATAGTCCCTTAAGAATACATACAATACCACCATTCATGTAATGCTACAAAAGTAATAATTTTATATATTTGTAGTGAGTATTGCTATTGGGAGTCCCTTTATAAAAATGGACTATAAATGTCCCTCAGATAACATAAAGATGAGAAGAAAAATATTGGCCACCAAAATGACTGCAAAAAAGGAACTGAATTTAAGAAAAAGTATGTAACTAGCTTTTAAAACCCTTTATTTTGGAAGATACCCTTAGAAATAGGCTTTTTCCATTAAAATTTATTTATGAACTATTCAAGTATTCACTAGAAAGTGAAATCTTTGAGAACAGGAATTTTCACTTTGTCGTGGATTTCTCCAGCACCTAGAAGAGTGTCTGAAACATAGCTGGGACTCACAGACATTTATTAAATGAATGAATACATAAACCCATTTATAACCATGTTAACATTTTTTCAGGCCAAATTTATTGCAGCAAAGTGAAACACAGAATTTGGGACCTCAGCAATTCTTTGGTCTGAATATTGAAGCTGATCCAAATAAGTGCATAAGGAGAACTTTGATCCTGTCCTTGATTAATCACTGAACAGAGGCAGAATATCTTCCGTCCAGCTGAGTGTCCCTGTAAGATGAGATTTTTTTTTTATGAGAGACTGTTGTCTTATGAAAACCCTAGCTCTACTGTCAAAGCATAGGGGTTGGTTTTCCACCAAGAGCCGTGGTCCAGGGGCCAGATAACAAAGTCATTGCCCCTCGAGCTGTCAAAGCCTAACTGAGGGGATTAGCCTTTAAAGAAGGTTTTAGTACACTTTAAATATCCATTCTCACTTCCACATACACTTAAACCTACTCCTTTATTAGTTTATGACAGCACAGCACTAGCCCCTGTAACTGTGATCTGGTCCCACCTCTTTGGTAGAATTGAGCTTCATCCTCATGATATTAACTAATATCTAAGAGTAGTATAAGAAGTTGGCCTAAAATATTGTAACTGTACTTTCTGTATGTTTTTTATTCATAACTTTTAAAATTAGATTGTATAAGAGATTTTGTTTCAGTTTTTAGGACTAGCAGCTGTTGTCTAATGGATCCTATAAATTGCTTCATGGATCAACTGATCATGTTTGCATTTTTACAATGTTTGTTAGAACGCTTAAAGATAAACCTCCACCACCTCTTGTGATGCAATTGTTTTGATATCAGAATATAGTTCTGTGTGTTTGTGTGTGTTGGCATTACGTTCCCTTTCAGCATTTTATATCTTATCTTTATTTTAATTTGTTCTTTCTTACACACATTTAATTTATATTATCTTAATAAAATATGTATATCCTTATAAGACAACTTAATTTTGAAGAAGGTGAGTTTGTTAATTATTTTAAATTAATGGATACAATATTTATTAATTTAAAATTAAACAATTTTAATTGAAAATTTGGGAATGAAATAAAATACACAATTGGGTTATAAATAACTATATTAGGAAGATAAGTTTATTATTATTTTAAAAGAACCAGTTATCCCATGAACAACAGCATTTCTACACATAAAATCTTATGGGGAGAAAATTTTGTTAACCTGAAAAATAGCTTTTAGTGTTGTTCATTTGTGGTTCAAACCTGTTCTTACATAAAGGTCAGGGTAAAGAGGAAGAAAAGGCAATGTCAAAGGAATAAGTGAATAATAGATGGTGGATCGCACTAATATAAGAAAGAGATAAAGACCTTCAAGGCTGTTTTAACTGCCCACTGCGTGGTCCTTGGTGTATACACTGAGACCACTTGAATGTCTCTCAGGATTAGCTGACATAAGAATCAGACATTTCAATTAACACTTTCCAGGTTGATAGGGAACGTGCTGAAAACACCTTTTTGTTTGTCAGAGCTACTTAATATCTGACCCTCTCTCCTGTCTGTGACCATGTTTTGTTATACTGGACTTTAGGTTTCTGAATTCTCTTTGAGGTGGCTCTCACAGTAATCTGAGCAACCCCATTATTCATTCCTTAATTACCTGCCCAAATACCACCTCTCAGAAGAGGATCCCAGTTTGATTACTGCAGCCTGAGCACATCCACAGATACTGTCTTAGCCTCACATTCTATGTAGGAGAGAGAGGCCCGATGTAAGGATTTAGAAAAGGCCTCAAGTTAGTCTGTCTGCTGGAGTTGCCAGATGGTGCAGACTTTTGGACCCGGAGGGAAATCTTAGCCAGGCAGGTTGTAAATGGCCAGGAAGGTTCTGTAGGACTGTATTTCTTTGGGACTGGGAGGCATATGACCTTTAGATTCCCAAGAAGGTTTTGAATAAGTAGTATATTATAACTTTACTGTACCGAATTCCCCTTTTCCTCCTAAGCACTCAACCAGACACTCCTCATTTACTGAACTCATAAAATTTCGGCTAATGGGTGGAACTAATTGTCCCCTAGTTTCAGACCTGAGTTCTGCTGCCTCTACTTTTTACTATTATAGATAGGATTGCTGCCAAATCATTATATATGATGCCAACACATTCAATTATGTACTTGAGAGGTCAGGGACTGTCTTTTTCCCTTCTAAATTATACAAGTCCATTTATATTTTAAAACTACACTTTTAAAAAGTTTTGTTTTGAAATGTTGCATAAAGCCACTTTGTTTTATTCATACTTTGTTTTTATCTCAGTTTTATAAACTCTGTGGTACGAAGTTTTGGTATTATTAAGAAATAACACTGATTCAGTAGTCTTGGAGTCCCTAGCATAGAAAACCATTTCCTTGCATTTGTTCATTTGCTGTTTTTTTCCCTCCTACTTTTAAAGTGGGAAATAAGAAAAAATTAGCAAAAATATCAGCATTTAAGCCCACCATTTCTCAAAATATGAATTTTGACCTGAGATAGAGCAGGTAAGGGACATGAAAAGATGCACACGCAATCTGAATTACCTGGAAAATTTTAAATATATAAATATCCATTTGTTTTATTCCTTATGGTGTGGGAGAGAGAAACGAGGAAAAGATGGTAGTGGAGAGCAAGAACGGCTTCTGCATTCCATTTTCTGGTGAGCAAGCACTTGACCTCTCGAGATGAGATACTAATTTGCAGTTTGTGTGGGGCCTCACTTGTTTGCTTTCAGACTCAGACAAGGAGTGGGGTGGGGGAAGGGCATCCATGCCCACTGTGTTTCCCAGGTTCTTGTGTCAGCTGATTTCCATTTAAATTTAGCCGATGAGAGGCACCCACAAGAGATCAAAGGAAGGCTAAAGGGAGAAGTCAAGGTGTCTAACTCTCCCCCTCTCCATGTCTTTCTCAGTGTCTGAGTCTTTTTAATGGCTCTGTTCTGATGGCTAGATCTTCCATGGTTTCAAATTGCTCTAGGTAACCCTGGTCATTGGACTCCAGTAACCTGCCTCCTCCAGCTGCCTGCTGCTGCTGCTAATCCTCAGGTGGCCTCATCATCTCCTGCTGGCCTTTCAGCTCTCTTCATCACCTGGGGAAACAATTCCCTGCATTGTTTCCTGTATTCTGAATACTTCCAGTAATTTTATCTTCCTGCTTTAAGCTAAATGATATGTCATTATAACATTTAACTTCTGCATAATGAAAACTGAAAAGTGCAAGTAGACCTTCTGTATTAGTTAATATTTGTTCAATCACAAGATGGAAAAAAACAACAAAAACTTCATTAAGCAAAATTGTATATTTTATGGTTCTCACAAGTAAAAGACCAAGTTTAATGTTTTACTAGACTTCATCACTCTGGGTCAATTTCTACTTGTGTTTTGTTTTCCCCAGATTTTCATCATACTCAGTCTTGGTCTTATTTGATCAGAATACAAATGCCAAAGAAGAAGGAATTTACTTTTTTCAGTAGTTACCAGCCTCCTGGTGGCAGCCAGTCTTGTTGCTGAGTCAGCTCCCCTGGCTCTGTCTCTCCACTTGAGTGATGAAGTTTCTACCAGTCCCCGGTTTCTCCACTTCCTGTCCAGCCAGCAGAGCCATCCTGTTCTGGTCCAGTTCCTATGCTTTCTGTTGTTGTTTTTAATCCTCACCTGGACATGATCATTGATTTTAGGGAGAGGAGAAGGGAAGCAGAAAGAGAGGGTGAGAAATAGTGTGAGATAGAAACATCCATCAGTTTCCTCTCACCTGTGTCCCATCTGGGGATGAAACCCCGCAACCCAGGCATGATTCCAACTGGGAATCAAACCTGCAGCCCTTCGTTGTATAGGATGATGCTCCAATCAACCAAGTCACAATGACCACAGCAGTTCCTATGCTTTTAACTAACTGTACCAGAGAGATACTGCTGTTTAAAGTGTTGACAGAGTTTGTGTTATAATTCATGAAGTTTAAACAAAGTCTTGGGAAATGAAAAGAACTTCATTTCCTAATGGTCACTAATGACATATAATAGTCACGTAACCCTCCAGGCAATGAAATAAGTGAACAACCACTTTGTTCTGAAGTGTAAATAGAAGCTCTGTTAATTATCCATCCCTAGTAGAAATCTAAGTTGCTTAGTAGAAATCTCAGTATAATATGAATTTACAGAAGGAAATTCCACACATCTAGAAGTGGAACTAGGCAATGAGACTGGTAAGATTTTAGGGAGCCAATGAATAGCACTCTTCTCTTTCCCTTTTGAATTTTGAATAAATTTATGTAGATAGACCAAAAAGAAAGACAAATTATGAAATATCATTTTTATTTTTATTCTTTTTTCCTAGGATGAATCACTACTTCTGGTTGCCACTCTCATCTATTTGAAATATCATTTTTATTATTGAAAGCTTGGCATGGTCTTTCCCAAGTGGACATGTCACAGGTGGGCATAGGTAACCAGGTTCTTAGTGATCAGGACGAAGAATTGAACCGAACACCCAGAGTTTACAGAGGAAAACATGGGAGCAGGCCAGCTCCAAGCAGAGATTGACCTCATGGGCTGGAGGGACTCTATTCTTGTAGGGCAGATCCTTCCTAACTAGTTTTGGTGGCCTTTACTGCGCATGTACAAGTAGTATTACTTTAAAGCTACTGCACATGTGGTCTCCCATGATTTTCCCTGATTGACCACCAGGGAAGAGGGTCCCATAATGCTACCAGATTGATCCCCATTTCTCCTGGGGTCCCCCTGTACTAGGTTCACCTTTCCCTTCACCAGAGAATTATAGCTCTCCATGTTAGAGATTGGTGAAAAGGAAAGGAATTATTTATTCAAGTTATACGGACTTAAGAGTAATGACTTAATGTCTTCATTAAAGTTCCAAAGTCCCTTAAAACACCCACAAACACACAGTCCTTCCTTCCCCTCTTTGCCCAGTCTGGGGTACCATATCTCAGGGAAAGAAATAGAAGTCCTTGGCGCAGGCAGATGCCAGTTTTTCCTAGTAATCTGTGCTTGGCTGGTAGGCCTTCCTTGGTTCCCAGCACCATCAGCTGTGTTGCTGGGATCTCCAGCTAAAGCCGCGTGGTGATTCTTCTCATGGCTGGCGGGGGGGGGGTTCCCCCACTCTGGCAGAGCATGTGGTTCTCCTTACTGACCCAGCCGCATGGTCCTCCCTACATGGCTGCAGCCGCATGGTTCTCTGCACAATGGCTGTGGGAGTCTCTACTCTGCCAAAGCCTCATGGTTCTCTCTCCCAGGTCCGAGGGAGTCCCCACTCTGCCAGAAGCGCATGGCTCTCTCTTCAATGGCTGCCATGTCTGGGTTTAAATCCCCACGCCAATCTTCCTCTGTAGCCCCATTTCCGACTCCTCCCACACTCAACCACACTTGCCCTTAATCTGCTGTCCTTTCCAGCTTTTCTGGTCACCATCATCTGGGCAGGTGTGGTCCCAAGTTGTGGAGCCAATCATCTCCAAGCTCCCATGCAGACGCTGTAACTCTGGGGACCTGCCACCCAGTTACATATTGGTGGGGAAGTTATTTCCATTCCCTGGCTCAAAAGCATGGCCACAGCTATTTAACATATCTACGTAACCAGTTAAAGACTATAGATATGTTAAATGACTACACCTGAGGTTAGCTGCAAGGCTGTTGCTATGGGAAACAGCTCTTAATGGGCCTGCTTCATTTGTCTCTTCCCCCAACCCACACCTGGGGCAGGGGCGGTGAGGACATCCTAATATTTTCTGAACACCTTGAGTTCTGGACCCCATTACAAATCCTTCTTTTGGGTGGGGGGCCTGTCTGCACCCTCCTACAGACACACTCACTGAGGACTATTGCTTTACACTTTGTGTCCCTTAACAAGGAATGAGGTGGAACTTCAGAACTGCTTCTAGAAAGGAGATCTTGGTCCTGCCCATGGGTCATTTTTCCCTGCAACAGAAACACAAGAATGCACTCATCTGAGTTAATCCAGAGGCAGGAGAAATGGCCCAAGGTGGGTATGCTCAATTGCTTCTATTTCAGCAATGAGAGATCCATCTTCCATTCTGAAGTGCGTTCAAGACGAAATGTTAGAACAGAAAGAGGCCCTCTCCAAACACCTAAAAATATCCACAAAATTTTTGTATCTAAAAAAGTTTTACCAATGGATAAAGGCTTCAAAAATTCAATACATTAAAATGTAAAACACAGAGCAAAAATTCCAAAAAAAAATCAGTATAATGATTATCACTTAAGTGGGAGCTCAATAATCAAATACTTAGAGGACTTAGCCCAAAAATGATTATGAGAAATAGATCAGGCCATTAGTATTATTGTCTGATGACTGTAAGATGCAAAACCAAATTTTAGAACCTTATTCTAGAAGTATATTATATCAATAAACAGAAATTACTTTCATATTAAATGTTGCTATTTTCCCACAAGGAGTTTAATGTCATTTTATATAATGTCTAGTAAAATTGAAACATACATTCATGAAATAGAGGGCAAGGCTATTTGTTGGGTAATTACAACAAAAACAGAGAGAGAAAATTCTTAGGCTTCCACTTTTTTCCCCACTGGGGTAACCAGAATGTATTAAGGCACTACCCTTCCAACTAAGACATATTCATTTCATCCCAGAGATTTCTGGAAAATGTTCTAACCCCTAAGAATTAGCATAAAATTAAAGATGTTAGAAATAGGGTGCATTGTGCAGTGAACATGCCACATTTTCGATCTGACTTGGATCCCATAACATTAGAAGCATTATCTGCATTTAAGAATAGCTATACTTTTGAGTTAACTTTTCTGTTGTTGTTTGCAATGCCTATTTAGAATAACCTTCTATTTTGAAATAAGCTCAAACTTAGAGAAATATCAAGAATAATGTAGAGAACTGCTGTACAACCTTTATTCATATACCTCAATTGTTAATATTTTGCCTCCTTTGTTTTATCATTCTTTCAACCTCTTCCTCATATTTATTTATACATACCTATATATAATCTATATGTATACAAACTTTTCTGGACCATTTGAAAGTTGTAAATATGATACTGCTGTATCCCTAAATACTTTAGTACATATTTCTTAAGAACAGAACATTCTCTTACATAACCATAGTGTAACTATCAAAATTGGAAAAGTAGCTTTGATACAATATTATTGTCTAATCTATGAACCTAATTCAAATTTTGCTAATTGTCCAACTATTGTATTGTATATAGCTGGGTTTTTAGTTCTTGACTCTCCTCGACTTCAGACAAAGTGTAGGTACTGGGAGCAAGTGTACCTGTTGGTGAGAAACAGGTGGCCTTTCCTGCACTTGGATTTTTTTTTTTTTTTTTTTTTATGTAAACATAAACTCTGACCTGCAAAGACAGTCCCCTAAGATTTGCTTTCCCAGAAGCTTCCCTGGCACATCTTTGAAGTCATAATTAACGTTAAACACCACACTAAGACTTCCAGTTTCCTTCAAGGCTTGACAGCAATTTCTAACCTCCCTCATGGATGGTCCCACAAGTAAGTCTCTGCAAACACTCCACTCAGTGGGAGGTTTCCACCACTATTCTTTTCTAATCTGCTCTGATTCCCAGGTGGTGTCACCCCCTCAACATGGGATATCTTACTGCCAGTGTTGATCCTGATATTGTGTTGCCTCTTATTGATGACCCTGAGAGATTTTACTGGGCTGTGTGATTCCACAGAATCTGGATAAAAATGACACTGCATTGCCTGCTGATTCTCTTTGCCACATACTCTACATTCCCGCACTCTTCTCTCTTCCTGATAAATTCTCCCCTTCTTCAAAGCATTTCCATTCCGGTTAGAGCTCTAAGTCAGTCCTTTGGTCCCAAGGTTCCAGGTTCATTCAGAAGTTTTTACTACTCAGACTTAATCTGTTAGGATGAGTCCTGTTTCACAGTGTAAACCTTCTGAGGCCTGTGATGCTGGGGACTGGCCTATGTGTCCATGAAATGAAAAAAATACATGAAAATTCATGGGTACATATACATACATGTGCACACACTCATGCATAGGCCAGGTGAGTAGATTTAACTGAGACCCTTATGCTGCCAGCATCAGAACCTATGATCTTATTCTTCCCGTGAGGCAGGAGGCAGAGTCAATGTCAGATTTGTCTGTCGCTATTCACATATCTGGTCATATCTTCTTGCAGCTAGCTACCCCAATCTCTCTCTCTCTCTCTCTCTCTCTCTCTCTCTCTCTCTCTGTCTCTGTGTGTGTATGTGTATATATATATACATACACACACACACATATCCTATCCTATCCTATCTTCTCTTATTATATCTAACCTTATCTATTATATCTCTCATATATATGATCAAGCTACTATGTAGCTTATATATTATATATAGGCTATACATTATATATAATCTCTCATGTATATGTATATGTGATTAAGCTACTGTGTGATGGCAAACTAGAGTGAGTCCACTGCTCTGCTAGCAGGGCAGGCAGAAAAATAGCTTATGAGTCATTGAGCTTGGAAGCTAGGTGCTCAATCCTTCTATGCTAAATAAATGATAGATAGAATAATGAACACCTAATTCAAAAATGCTTAGGCTAGCTCCAAGACATTAACTAGAACATCCCAAACAAAATACCTGTCAGTAATTTTAGAAACATTCTTCAGAATGACCCTTGTTAGGTTGGCAAAAGTCCAAGAGATAAATGGAGAGTTAAACTTTTAATGCTAAAGTGAAAGCAAATTACAGTATTTTTATTAAAGTCGTATAATTAGGACTAGGTACATATTGACCACTAATTATGTATATTCACATACTTATAAAGGGATTTTTAAATGATCACCACAATTTGGCCCAGATAAATACCTTCTCATTTCTATATAGCTCTTTGAATTGCTACTTAAACACCACCCACTCTGGTTTTCTTTCTAGATGTCAGAGGTCTTCCCTGTCGTTCTTGTGGTGGGCAGCAACACTGTAGAGCTTTGCACACATGTGACCTGTGCTAACTGCTGGACCTCACCTGTAATCATTGTATCTGGCCTGTCTGGTGTGCTTCTCATGCACCTGACTGCTGGTTTTCTTCCAAGTTTCTTCTCTTAAACTCTCCTTTTGACTAGAAGTAACCATAAATCTCCTGATGTAGTTCTCAGATTTTCTCTTTGGTTGATTGAATTGCAAAACATTAATAAGCTTTATTTCTTTATTTTTTAAAAGATTTTATTTATTTATTTCTAGAGAGGGGGAGGAAAGGAGAAAGAGAGGGAGAGAGACTTTGATATGAGGAATGTGAGGGAGAAATATCAGTCTGTTGCCTCTCACACGTCTCCAACTGGGGACCTGACCCACAACCCAGGCATGTGGTCTGACTGGGAATCAAACTGGTGACCTTTTGGTTCACAGGACAGCACTTCATCCACTGAGCCACCAGCCAGAGCAATGGGCTTTATTATTTTAGACAGATTTTAGGCTCACAGAAAATTGGGGGGAGAGTAGAGAGAGATCCCGTACCTCGCTTCTGCCTCCCATCTACCCCACAATCAATGTCCACATCAGTGTGGCACCTTGTTAGAATGCATGAAACAGTGCTGAGCCATCATTTTCACGTAATTCACATTAGGGTTGCACATTCTGTGGCTTTTGACAAATGTGTAATGACATGTATTGCCCGTTAGAGTATTATACAAAGTAGCTTTACTTCCATAAAAGTCCCTGTGCCCTGCCTACTCACCTTTTTATTTTCTCCATAGTTTTGCCTGTTCTAGAATATTGTATAGTTGGAATCACACTGTGTGTAGCATTTTCACACTGGGCTTTTTCATTAGTAATATGCATTTAAGGTTCTGCTGTATCTGTTCATGGTTTAATAGCTCATTTCTTCTTAGTGCTGAGTAGCATTTTACCGTCTAAATGTACCACAGTTTCATTTACCCAGAAAGGGGCATCTGGGTCACTTTCAAGTTTTGACAAGTATAAATAAAGCTGCTGTAAATGTTTATGTGCAGGCTTTTGTGTGGAACTATGAGATTAACTCATTTAGGTAAATACAGTAGTCCCCCTTTTATCCCTGGTTTCAGTTTCTACAGCTTCAGTTACCTGTAGTCAACTTTGGTCCAAAATACTAAGTGAAAAAATCCAGAAATATACAATTTGTAAGTCTTAAACTGTGCACAATTCTGAGTAACGTGGTGAAATCTTGCACCATCCTGCTCCATCTTGCCGTGGATGTGAGTCGTCCCTTTGCTCAGTGTACCCAAAATTTGCTCTCCTGCTGTTAGTCACAGAGTAGCCACCTGAGTTATCACATCACCTCTCATGGTATTACAGTGCTTGTGTTTAAGTGACCCTTATTGTACTTAATAATGGCCCCAAAGTGCAAGGGTGGTGATGCTTGCAATTCAGATACGCCAAGGAGAAATCAAAGTGCTTCCTTTAAGTGAACATATGAAAGTATTCAACTTAATAAGGGAAAAGAAAAACCCATATACTGAGGTTGCTAAGAGCTATGGGCAGAAAGGAATCATCCATTTGTGAAACTGTGAAGGAAAAAGACATTTGTGTCAGTTTTGCTGTCACACCTCAAACTGCAAAAGTTACAACTCCAGTGTGTGATAATGTAGAAAAGGCATGATTTGTGGGTAGAAGGCATGAGCAGAAAATGAGTTTTGATTGATGGCAATGCGTTGCTCCAGAAAGCTTTGAGCCTATGTGAAGACTTCAACAAGGGATCCCCTGAAATGAATGACCACATTCACACAACGTTTATTATAACATATTACTGTAATTATTACATGTTAGTACTAGTTATTGCTATCAGTCTCTTACTGTGCCTAATTTATAAATTAAACATTGTCATAGATATGTATATACAGAAAAAAAACATAGTTTTTATAGGGTTCAGTATTATCATGGTTTCAGGCAACACTGGGAGGTCCTGGAACATATCCTGTGAATGAGGGGTGACTATTCTACCAAGGACCATGACTGCAGGACTGTGTGGTAGAATAGGTTTGGTTCGGTAAGAAACTGACAGACTTTCTTCCAAAGTACCTGTACCACTTTGCATTCACACCATCAATGAATGAGAGTTCCTGATACTCCAAATCCTTGCTAGCATTTGGTGTTGCCTGTGTTTTGGACTTTAGCTATCTGAGCATTTTCCATGTTTTTTGTCATCTGTATCTCATCTTTGTTGAGGTTTCTGTTCAGACTTTTTACCCATTTTTTAAATGAAGTTGTTCATTTTCTTATAAAAATTGTTATTGAGTTTATTATCTATTTTGGATAATACTCCTGTATCAAATATGTCTCTTGAAAATATATTTCCACAGTCTGGCTTGTCTTGTCATTTTCTTAATGGTTTTTCCCAGAATGGAAGTTTCTAATTTTGAGGAAATCCAACCTAACAATTTTTTCTTTCATGAATTGAGCCTTATTTTATCTAAAAAGTCTTTGCCAAGTCTAAGATCATCTAGATTTTCTTTTATGTTGTCTTCTGGGAGTTTTATGGTTTTGTGTTTTACATTTAAAGTCGTGATTCATTTTGAGTTAATTTTTGTGAAGAGTGAAGGATGTAAGGTCTGTGTCTATTTTATTTTCAGGTGGGAATATGGATGTCTATTAGTTTTAGCAATATACATTTTTTATAGCTTTTTTATCTTCACCTGAGGATACTTTTTTTTTTCATTGGTTTCAGAGAGAGAGGAAGGGAGAAAGGAAAGGATAGAGAGAAATAGTGATGCAAAAGAGAAGCATCAATTGGTTGCCTCCCATATGCTCTCCAACCGGGAATTGTTAAAGTGTCCAGACCATGGATTACATGCACCTGAACTGGGGATTGAACCTGCAGCCTAGGTATGTGCCCTGACTGGGAATTGAACCTGCAACTTTTGGTTACAGGACAATGCTCCAACCAACTGAGCCACACTGGCCAGGGCTCCAGGAGTATTTATTGGAGAGGCTCTCCTTTCTCCATTGAATTGCCTTTGCTCTTTCATCAAGTCAGTTACCTATATTTAAGTGGGTCTGTTTTGGGGTTCTCTATTCTGTTTCATTGTTCTGTTTATCCATTCTTTTGACAGTACCTCACTGTCTTTGAGTATCATAGTTTTATAGTATGTTTAGAACTTGAATGATATCATTGCTTCAACTTTGTTGTTTCAATATTTTGTGACTCTTCCAGACCTTTTGTCTCAATATATGTTTTGGAATTTGTTGATATTAACAAAATTTCTGACTGGAATTTTTATTCAGGTTACACTGAATCTAGGTGTCCATTTGGAAAGAACTGATATCTTAAAAATACTGAAACATTTTTTATGAATTAGAATACCTCTACATTTTTTAGTTATTTAATTTATTTCATTAGAGTTTTGTAGTTTTCCTTATATAGACTATGTGTATGTATATATGTATATATTTATACCTCTTTTTTCTTTTTTTGATAATTGTGTAAATGGAATTGTAATTTTATTTATTTATGTGTTATTTATTTATTTAAATACTGAAGATATGTTTTAGAGAGAGGTAGGGAAAGAGAGAGAGAAATACTGATGTTAGAAAAACATTGACTGGTTGCTTCCCACACATGCTCTAACTGGGAATCAAACCCATGACCTTTTGGGGTATGGAATGATTTTCCAACCAAGCCAATAGGCGAAGCCAATGGCATTGTAACTTCAATTGTTAATTGTTGTTATATAGGAAAGCAATTAACTTTTGCATGTCACCCTTTTATCCTAGCCCCTTGCTATAATTGCTATTAGTTTTTGGAGGTTTTCTATGGTTAGTATTCTTTTATTTTCCACATAAATGATCATGTCATATGAAAATAAACACGATTTTATTTTTTCCTCCCTAATCTATATACTTTTTCTTTGCTTTCCTTGTCTTACTACTTTAGCTGGAACTCTCAGTGCAGTGTTGAATAGGAGCTGCGTGGGGACATCTCTTCTTCGTTTCTGACCTTGGGAAAGCACGCAATTTCTTATCACTAAGTATTATGTTAGGTATTAGTTCTTTGTAGCCACTCTTTATCAGGAAATTCCCCTCTCTTCCTAGTTTGCTGAGAGGGTTTATCATGAATAGGTATTAGATTTTGTTATCTATTGGTATGATCATGTAATTTTTCTTCTTTATCCTGTAGATGTGATGAATTATAATAACTGATTTTTTAATGTTAAGCCAGCATTACATACCTGGAATAAATTTCATCTGATCATTATGTAATTTTTTATACATGCTTAATTTTATTTTTTGTTGAGAATTTTTGTATCTATGTTCATGAGAAATATAGCTTCCTTTCTTGTAATGTCTTTGTCAGGTTTTGGTATAATGTTGTTTAGATAATGTTGTCCTTATACAATGAGTTAGGAAGTATGGTATTTTCCCATGTATAATGTGTATTTTTTTGTCCAAATTTTTGAGAGAAAATAAGAATGCACATTATACATAGGTAGTACCTAAAATAATTTGTATCTGTTCTTGTGTTTTGTAATTATTTGTTTCATAAAATTCCTTATACCATGATATGTTCAAAGATAAATGCTGAAGTTCCTTTATAGTACAAAAAAGTATCTAAATATAAATAAATAAACAATTGAATTTAAAAATTAAAATGAAAGATTTTTTTTTCTGAAAGTCTGGGCCAAAAACGTGGGTTGCCATAATCCAGGCGAGAAAGGCTTGCAGCCTGGGCAAGGTGGCAGCAGTTGAGTGAGTGAGTGTAAAGTGATCTAATCCTGATTTTGTTTCCAAGCTAGAGCTGACGGGGTTTGCTGATGTATTGGATATGGGATGTGAGAAAATATAGGAGACAAGGATGACTGAGTCTTATGGACTAAGCCGCTGAAAGGTGGTATTATTGGTTGCTGAGTTTGGGAAGGCTGAGGTGAGGAGAAAGTTTGGGGAGGTAAATCAAGAGTTCTGAATAGAAACTATTTACAGCCATTTAGAAGCTTCATAAGTATCTCCATATTGCCCTTCATATCCCTGTATGTGAGAGGCCAGCCCTGCATTTAAGTGCTAAAGGAAAGACTTGCTGAAGAACCACAGACAGCTTCATGCTCATCAAGGTGCCTCTTCCATGGAGAACTGAACTTTTCCCTGGTCCTTTTATATTAGCTAGACTTGATTCTCAGTTTGCAAGATGGAGAGCTTTTCTCTTCATGCATAGTCTTGATTGCTTTCTTCATAGGGTAAAAAATGTGACCTGGGACTTTAGAGGTGATATTTACCACTATATTTCAAACCTTGCAATTAGATTTGCAAATTTCATGGCTCCTTAATTTTTTGATGCCATCCTCCCTTCTTAGTCTCACTTAGAGTCAGCAAGGCATGCTGATTCACATGCTAGGAACTGTCATTTTTACTGGAAGAAAATAGAGAAATCAGGGATCCTCTGAAGCTATTTCATTATTTGGTCCCTCAGAACTATTTAAGATGCTCACAAAAAATTGTGTTTCAGAATAAAACAGGTCTGGTTGTGTTATTTTTCCGTGGTTCAAATGGGAAGGGACAAACTACCCTGCTTCAAGCTCACTGCCCATGGTGTTCCGACTAAGCATAGAGCACGAAGTAGTGCTCAACTGCTGAGGGTGAGAGAAGGGGGAGAAGTAGGGGGTGTTTAAAGGGATCAGGGTCATGGGAACTTATATAAAGCAGCCTTCCAGCCACTAGGCTCATAATCCTTAAGTGCTGGGAACTCAAAGTGAAGTTTGCTAACAACATCTATCAAAAATACATAAAATGAGAAAAAGGCTCATTGATACAGAGAACATTTTGACAGTTGCCAGAGGAGAGGGTTTGTTGGTTTGGGTGAAAAAGGTGAAGGAGTTAAGAAGTACAAGTTGGTAGTTACAGAATAGTCATGGTGATGTAAAGTACAGCATTGGGAATAGTCAATAATATTCTGTTTAATATGCATGGTGCCAGGTGGTACTAGATTTATCAGGGTGATCACTTTGTAGGTTCACATCCAATCACTGGGTTATACACCTGAAACTAATATAATATTGTATATTAACTGTAATTTAAAAATTAAAAAATACTTATTTTTTAAGAACACCTGAATATTTATTAAATATTCAGCTTTTTGGGCTCCATCCCAGATCTCCTGCTTTAGAATCCTGGTGCTAGAGCTGGAGGTATTTTTTAAAAAGGCGAAGTAGTGACCTCAATTCTAAGTTCAGTGCCCCACAGCTTCTGGTTTTTTAATTTGTGTTTC
This sequence comes from Tonatia bakeri, assembly GCA_004024845.1. Classification (NCBI taxonomy): domain Eukaryota; kingdom Metazoa; phylum Chordata; class Mammalia; order Chiroptera; family Phyllostomidae; genus Tonatia; species Tonatia bakeri. The sequence continues at coordinate 61,717 of PVIA01006846.1, forward strand.
CTTGAAATCGTAATATTTACCAATATTGAATGTTAACTACGTATCAAGAACTTTGCAGACATTATCTCTTTGAAATTTCAGAAACCTGAGAAGAGGGTGTATTCACATTTTACAGATAGGAATCAGACTCAGAGAGGTTAAGTAGCTTGCTCAAATTCACACAGATGATGAGTTGTGAACCTGGGTTTGCATCCACATCTGTTGAATTTGAAGTCTGTACCTTGTCCTATTGTTCTCAATGGCCTTTTAAATTCTCACATTGCACATTTTTAGGCCATATATCAACCACTTGGCATTATCTAGGAACCTCTCGTGTCAGCATAATTGGGTGCTAGGTTATTAGGTTATTATTCTGATTAATAAAGGTGCAGTAGTACATATAAACTGACCAGAGACAGAACCCACAGCCCAGGTTATGTGCCCAGACCAGGAACTGAACCAGTGACTTTTTGCTTTGTGGAATAATTGGCTCCAGCCAACTGAGCCATACTCATCAGGGTGAGTTTAATCTTCCTTTGATGATGCTGGAGGTACTTGAGGATCTTGTAGTAACTTAAGGTTATTATTATGAACTTCAATGATCACTATAGAGTATTGAACACAGAAATTCTACTTATTTTAGTCTCCTTATTCTTTAGATAATTAATAACAGACAACACATGGTGTTGCATATGACACAATGGAGTACTGTGTTCATTGGCAGATTTTCAAGAGTATGCAAATATTCTATCAACTCTATTCATTCTATAAGCAAGGGCAGTCTTATTTATCTTCCACGGGACATGTGCTAGTTAATGTCAGTGGTTTCTAAATCTGACTTTTTCATGGAATCATCCAGATGGATTATACTTTAAAAAGCTGAAAAATTCTTTAAAATAAAGATTCTTGGGTTTTACTACAAAGAATTTTGATTTGGTAAGTTTTAGGTAAAGCTGGAGAATCACTGTTTAGGAAGCTTCCAAGTGATTCTCATGGAAGCCAAGTATGAAAGTATCTGGCTCATGAAGAAACTTGAGGAGGATACTAGAAGTAGACCGACACTCAAAATACCTTCTATTTGTAAGTTCTAGAACTCCACAAATTTTCTTAGGTACAGCCACTTATTTTGGATTCTTCCCTTTAAAAACTGACTTTACAAGGGTCTTGGCCATGACACTAGTATGGAAGATATTGGTGGCTTCTGATGCTTTCCTTTTGAGAGGAGAGAGAACACTTAAGAAAGCTCAAGAGAGAATAAGGAGGCAGAAGACAAGCAGGTGCATGGAAGGGTTCAGAAAGTCAAAGTGAGGACTACCAAAAAACAAACTGGTCCATTTCATGCATGTGCTTAAAGTTAGTATTATTTTCAAGGCAGAATGAGATATTTCCAAGTTAACCCTCATATTTCCAGAATCCTTTGAAGATAACGTTTTTTAATTCCTTTGGAAAGAAGATGTACCATTGCTTCCTATTATTACTTCAAACTATTTCCAGTGACTTGGAACTTTGGACTTTGGCCTCCTGTTTTGTAATATTGAAAACTCTTATAACCTTTCATCTTCAAAGAGAATATGATTAGAGACTTCCAGAAAATAGAAAAAAAGGCTGAATTACGTTTACTGCTGAATGTCTCTCTGGTGTAATTAGAAGTGAGGTGGTACTCCAGACCACTGATGAGGACACATTTTTGGAAAAGGGAGGGCTTTAATCACCGTAGCATTTCAAACCAACAGTATTTTCTTTATGTGTGGAATGGTACTGAGAATATTTTTACCACACATTTTATAGGTATATTATTTCTGAATTCTTATTCGGTGGCTCTATTATTCTTATTCTGGTTTATGTAATATCTTAGATATATAAATGAATATGTGTATAAGAACAGTCAACAAACAAACCATTTTCCCCACACTGGCACTAGTACTTTATTCTAATGAAAATTCATTTAATCAGCTGTTACGCAAAGGATGAGGGAAATAGTGATGATCTGAACTTTAAGAGTGTTGTTAGTTTCCAGTTTGCCAATATGACTTAGGGACAGGTGCTGTGTGCAGTTATCACATGAGGGAAAGCTAACAGAATCAAAGTCTATCAACCACCCAAAGGCATCTGGATTCAAAAAAAGAATCTGACTTAGAAACAAAGAAACACTAGGGGTAACAGCATGAGTATTCTGAAAGGAACAACTGTTCAGAGCTGGTTTTTAAATATTTTGATAAAGAATGCTGCTCTTTTTTTCTCTCACTATTTAAAGTCTCAAATAACAGCTAGGCATGAGTCACCTAGAATAAAAATTACACATTCTCAATTCTGTAATGATTCCATGTGACTGAATTCTGACCAGTAGGGGTATATGCAAAGTTGCCTGTGAAGCTTCTGGAAAGAACCCTTAAAAGAAAAAAAAAATAACCACCTAGTATTTTTTAACTGCTAGCTAACTGGAATGATTGGTGCTGAGAAAGCCATTTTGGAGTATGATGTAAAAGTTGTGTGAGAAAGTGGAACAAGATACAGAAAATATTGGCCTTGGTGATTAGGTATTCACATATCAGTTTGGCCTGGTCTGCTTACCTGGAATTATACCTGGAACAGAATACACTCTTATTTAGTTGAAAGAAGTCTATCAGCACAGTGGCTCCTCAGTGTTCAGCTCTGTCCAATTTCCCCTCACCCAGCTTGGCCCCTGGTGGGGAAGGCAGTGCCAAAACACCACACTGTGCACTTGTACTCCCTGTGCACATGCCCTTCACCCCTTCTCTCCATCTCTGAGCTGTGCTGGGATTCGGCCACCAGCCAACTGTCCAGACCTGTTATATGTTAAGAGCAGTAGAACTGGCAGGAGTGGCAAGTGGGCTGCAGAGTAGGAAAATTTGTCTTGCAAGGCCTCCCAGAACCAAGCTAAATATAAATATAAAGATGGGACCATCCACCCAAAATAAACAACGAATACTACCTAAGAGGAGATACTTAACTAAGGATGGGCAGAAGCCACCTCAAGATCTATAGAAAGGGCAGGGATGCAAAAGAGGCTGGCACTGCTTTCATGGGAGGTGACCGAGGAGACCCCATGGCTGTGGGAGCTTTCCCCAGAGAGGAGTAAAACCTGGGCTACCCATAGAAAGGGACATATTATTTCCATTCTATTACTTCCCCAAGTGAAGAACATGCCAAACTTCAGGAAAAGCAAAAGATGTTGATCATATTTATAGATTTCTATTAAAAGCTTTGCTACTATATAGAGAATACGGTTAGTTTAAAGTTGCTTTTTTGTAACCAGTTCATATATTTTCTTTAAAGTTGACATAAATTTAGACATCTTACTACCTAGAATTTGACTGCCTTGTATAGAAGATAGAAGACTTTATAGTAAAGTTATAAAACTAATAAAGAAGTATATCTAATGCTACAATAGTATACCTAGTATCTTTTTTTCCTGATACACACAGTTTAAAAAATTTCATTACTCATTGGCCCAATTTTGCATTTAAATATGAATTCACTTAATTTTACTTCGCAATCAGGTAAATTAGTGAGAAGGAATCTAAACAATATGCTTTAATTGCATTTATAAATTATTCTCTCTGTCCTTCATGAGCATTCTTTCTTTTTCAGATATTGAAATGTAGTGTCTAAATATAAAGTGCAGTAACATCTGGTTCTAATTGCTGGTTTGAATGATACAGGCAGACCTTCAACATTACATGCTTTTGAAAGGATACGTTTAGTAGGAGGTACTGAGTCAAAGGTTGTAAAAATTTCATACCACTAAAAATAGTTGAAATCTCAGATGCATTTAAAATGGAAATTACCACTTTCAGAGCGAGTAGTTCCTCTCAATGTAAGGTGTATATATGCTAGAAATGGCTCATCAGAAGAGTCTTTTGTCTTTTTTCATATCCTATATACCATTATTCTTATAACCACAGTACTTTTATTTTCACAGATTCTCAGTCTTATTTAAATCCTCAAATAAACATTAAATAATCCCTGAACCGACATGTTAGGCAAAGTTTTATGATTGGCATTATCCTTTAGATCTATTCTACCATAATAAGCTAGAGTGGAAATGTTCAAATGCTCTCAGTTTACAGAGGCAGATGGGTTGTTACTGGTAGAAGTGTGTGTACCCACATCTTAGGTGTTATATGTGACACAGACCACTGTGCCTCACCCCAAAATCCTGAGGAGTGTATGTATGTGTACTTAACCCTTTCTTACTTCCCCCACTGCTAAAGATCCTTCCCCCAAATACTGTCCTTCTCGCAACTCATTTCTGAGTCTTGGCTTTATTGCTGCAACATCCTTGAAAAAGAAATATAAATGCAAAGACTTTCATCTGATAGGTTCTAAATGAATAACTATTGTCTTAAAGCTTAAATCAGTGACATTATTTGATGTCTCAGAACATTATATGATTATTATATTTAGAATAAAACCTAATGTATATCTGAATTCAAGATTTCCTTACCAAGATGAGCATTGTTCTCATTCTTGAAGATCAGTGCCCCTGAGAAAGTCAGTGCTCTAACTTCTTAGTTAAGGTCTCTCTATAATTTGTTGAGCATCTGAGACTCTCTGGGCCATGAATATTCTGAGAAGTTGAAAGTGACCACTCCTGAAATAGTTTTTACAATTCATCTTGACAGATTCCTGCTTTTGAATTATCAGTTGAACTAATGTTTTGAAGTGATAGTTACAGTGACTATTTGAAATGGACCAATGTCTGCATGGTAGCAGCAATGGGCTGACAGCTTTGTGGGTGGAGAACGGCACCGTGTTTAAGCACGTAGGCTCTAGAGCCAGATTTCCTGGGTTTGCACCAGGTTTCACTGTTTATCAGAGGGAATTTAACTAACTTCTTTGGACTCAGTTTTCCTATCTGTAAAAGATAATCATGGTACATACTTCATAAATTGTAGTGAGACCTAAAGAAGTTAAATTGTATAAACTGCTTATCACTACTGAGATTGTTTGGTACTTTTTTTATTGAGGAGCTAAGATCAAAGTTACTTCTCTGTAGGCATATGCTAAACAAAACTTGGTCAGGCAGGCAGGTGTGAAGGTAGAAAACTCAGGGAAGGTTTGCGTCAACTCTAAACCAGCATCAGCAGCAACTCTCAGTGGGACCTTTTGTTGGAAATAGGCCAAACCTAACTGTTGGTCCAAATATTTGACCCTCTGGACCAAAAAGACTGTTGATCTGCCCCAGTGCATAGGGGAAAAACGTTTTCACACACCAAGACCTCTTAAGGATCATGTCTGCCAGTGAGAGGTGAGCTCAGGTTTTGGTTCCCTCAAGATTTCAGTTGGTTCTGGACCCTAGGTTAGAGGAAAACCCAGATCCACCCTATTATATTAATCTTCATCCCTTTGTAACTTATGCACTGGGCAAATGTCCCCCAAATACGGCTGTTAAAAATACTCTCCTGATCATTTCAGTTACAGTTATCTTAAATAAAATTGGTTGAACATATAACTAATATGGAATAAGGTATCACACTTTGTTAATTTTGATCAATGAACATTATAAGAACTAGTATGCCTACTAAGGTGTTACTTTATTTATTTATTTATTTATTTATTTATTTATATTTGTATCCTTACTGGAAAATTTGTTTATTGATCTTAGAGAGAGAAGGATGGAAGGAGGGATGGAGGAAGGGAGAAAGCAAGAGAGAGAAACATTGATGTGAGAGAGACACCGGCCAATTGCCCCTTTAAGAATTAAAACTGCAACCTAGGTATGTGCCCTGACAGGAGATAGAACATGCAATTTTTTTGGTGTGTGGGACAATGCTCCAAAACCAACTGAACCACCTGCCCAGAACACCTTATCATCATCATCATCATCATCATCATCATCATCATTTTGGAAAGTTTATTCAATGTGGAGGGAAATTTTAGTCTTGAGCAAGATTTGAAGTTCATGCCACTGAATTGCTTAGGCCTAATCATTTCTTAATTGAATTTACAACAAGCAGCCTCTGACTTGGGAGCCCTTCATCCACACCTCCAGTCAGATCTCATATCACTGACAAAGTTATTTTTAAAATAAAATTCCTCAAATCTGTTCCTATTACACATTCACTTAAAATCCTTCAGTAACTTGTTCATAACCTACAGAAGAAAGCCCAAACTGCTATCTTCTGTATATTGTTTTTATAATCTGGTCCTGTTTTTCTTCATAGTCTCTTATCTTACTTCTCCTTTGTAAAAAAAAAAAAAAGATTTCAGCTAACACCCAACTCTTTGCTACGTACGTCCTATGCTCTTTCTCACATCTATATGGTTGACACATTGTATGGGATGTTTCTCGTTATGCCGTCTACCTAATAATCTTCTACTCATCCATATTACTTTCTCCATGAGTCCTTTATGAGCACCTCTGATCTAGACTAGAAGATTTCTATTTTGATTTCCAACAACCTTTCCATACCTCAGTGATATTTTTTATAATTTGTGCTCAACTTTCCATTTATTCTTTGCTTTTCTCCTCCTATTAAAAAATAAACTGTGATCTACCTCATGAGAACTTAAATCAAAAAGTCTGTTTATGTCTTATTCCAAAGAAAAGCACAGTAATTAACAAATGAGTGGTGCTCAATAAAATATATTTGAATAGATTGGTTTTATTGGAATGTTTTCTGATTCTCAAAATTCAACCACTAAAAATTATGATGCTATGTGATTAACTTTGGTCTTGCCAATAGAAGTAGGATGTTTTAGATTCCACATAATTCTGAGAGGATTGTGAGGGTGGAGAACATGGCCCAACTATAGATGTTTTCAACATCTCAGAGGAAAATAATACTCCCTAGCTAACCTAGCACAGAGGATTTCCATTTAAGATACTTAGGAGATGTGCTCATTGACACTGCATCTTAGTCCAGGGAGGCAGATGACCACATGAGGAGGACTAGCTGTTGCCTGACCAAGGGAAAAGTTTAGATAAGCCAAAGGTTATTTGCTTACCCTGTTCACTCTGCTTTTGTTTATCCTTATTTCCCTAAATGCATTCTGTTGGATCATAGTCCTGAAAGATGCTTCAGCAAAGGATTCTGTGGCCATATAAACTTGACAAATACTGCAAACTCTACCTCCCTCTTATAGTCTACACAGGCACATAAGCATCTTGAAGAATCAGAAAAGTCATGTAATGCAAAAATTCATTTAACTTTGCTCAACCCTAATTTCCCAGGTGATCATAGGACTCTTTTTTCCCCTATAACATTCTTTAACATTTTGTGAGAAGCTTGCCTTATGCAACACACATTAGGAAATATTATTCTATGCCAAAGAAACTTATGTGTGTAGAGGCCACAGGCTTACAATTTCTCCATATCTGATGGGGTGCCTCTTTCTTTCATGTCTTTGTCAACTCTTCCAAATATACCACATAGGATTTTAGTGTGGAAAGGCCTCATCTTGCCTATGTTTATATTATAAGTGAAAGCACAGAGCCCCAGACACCTTTATTGGCTTGCTTAATCCTACCAAACCTGGCACAGGAAGGAGCAAGGTTGCTTGACCACTGGTCTCACCATGTTCCACTCTGTCAGATACAGGCCCTCCCTCCCACAACGCTGGGAAGCCATGTCCAGGAAGTACCTCAGCACCCTGTGCACTTCAGCTCTACATCAGCTTACATGCCATTAACTTAACTAAGTCTGAGTCTGCTTTGTTTGCTTTTTTGTTTCTTAAACTCTGAAGTGATTATTTTCCTCAAACAAGTATGTTATCAAAAGAAATAAGCTTCAACTGTTTATCATAAGCATTCTGATAGAAACACCTAAAGAGTTCCTAAACATGACTTAACAATTTACATTAGAAAGTTTAAAAATCATTAAAAGATAGAAAAATAACAATTACAAATAAGCAATATACTTTGGAAAGCTCTTTTATCCATTAGTATTTAAAAAAAGGCAAAATACAACAAAATGAGATAGACTCTTTTCATAAAACTTGTGAAAAGACATTTTTATTTAGTTACCCAAGCTTGTCAAGGTCAAGGGTAAATGAAGACTTTCACATTTCTTCTAGGAATTATGCAGCTTAAACAAATTTTTTGTGTGGAACTTTGGAAACCGTTTGAAACCTTAGAACTCTGCCTGACAAGTTTTTAACCTATTCTCTTGATGTGTAAAACTTGCATTTGATGTTCTATCCAAGGCAATATAGACAAATAGTATTATAAAGATAAGCATTAGGGTAAATTAGAAAACAGCTTAAAAAACCCAGACATATTAAATAAACTATTATATGCTAATGTCACCATACATAGCCATTGAAATTACATCCATAAATTGATGTTAATAATACATTATTGATAGAAAAAAAGTAAGGTTTAAATGTATGTACCTATGACCCCCAATTTTTGGTAAATATATATGTATGTATGTGTATATATATATATATATATATATAGATATATAGATATATCACCTATGAATGAAAATCTTATCTCCCCTGTATTCCTAGTTCCTAAAGCTGTACTTAGCTTATAGGAAATATTTAAATAATATTAAATGAGTAAGTATAAAAATCTGAAAATACATACAGAGAATTAATAACACTTTGATTAGTGGTATTGCAGTTCATATATTATTCTTTTAGTTTATATTTCTTTTATATAATAAACCTATCTAAATTTTATAATAAAAATATTTTAATAATGAATTCACAGCTGCTCAATTAATATCATTTCTTAGCAAAGAAATCATTGTTTAACCCACTTCATTTGAGGTGATTCTAATAATGTTTAAATGAAGATGCTCAGATCTGAATCCTTGTTTTCTCAGGACTGTTGTGGAAGCCAGGCCTTCACCGCCAGCCATGCCTGTTTATAGAACTCTCATTTGTAAGTGGCTCAGACTCTATGTTCACAATTTTCTGAATGCCTGGAGAATAACCGCCAACCCACAAGCCCCATCGTGCTCAGCTTGGCAAGGCTCTTTTGTCACGTAGTGTATTTTCTAGGAGCACGTTCTGTATAGAAAAATGGCCCCCAAGGAGCTACTGAAGTGCGTGCGCAGGCACTTAGAATTGACATATTGTGGAATGATCAGGAATTTATTTGGATAAATAGCCTGTTATATAGTCAGGGACTTCCCATAATTCTGAAGTCAATGAGGCCCTTGGTGATTTTATTTCCCTCACTTTCAAGATAATGGGATTCACATAGACTATGGATTTATTCATTAAATTCTGAAGTTAGAACTTTTCATCACCACCTTATTTTGGGACAACAGAAGGAGGCTCTTCTTGGTAAATAATATGAACACAAAATAAACACTGCAAGCTATCTTACTTCCACTCTTCCTTATGAACAATGGTAAGTTCAGCTATTGCTATATTGAATTAAGCATCTGCTCATAAGCAGGGAAATGCCTGGGACTGCAGCCTGACACTGTGGGATGCTGTAAGGTCGGAGGCTTAAACTTGCTAACATTTTTCCAAACTTCTCTACTATGTGCTCCAGGAAAAGAAGCTTAAAATCTCCTCAGTGTATGAACTATGGACCTAGAGAATTTTGGTTTCAGTAACTGATAACTTAAAAAATAATCCTGATTGATTCACTTCATTTTTGAATCCCATTTACTTTCCCCATCTGTAAAATGGGAAACTGTCAGTAGGTATCCCATAGAGTTGTCATGAGGAATAAATGCAATAATGTTGAAACATTCTTAAAATTGACTAAGAAAAATAATCTTTAAAAAAGTGACTAGCATATACTAAGTGCTCAACAATGTGAATTTCTCTTTAAGTCACAATTATTGTCATGATTATCTCTCCAGAGAAGGAGATCTAATTTAATTGTCTTGACCATGTGTAAGCTAACCTTTCCAGCTTGAGTTTAATGCTATAGGAAAGAAAGAAAGAAACCTAAGGAAAAAAATAAATGTAGAAAAAGGAAGTAAAGGAAGGGAAATGAGGAGAAGAGGACAAAAAGGAAAAGAGAAATATTAAGGTCATTGAAGTTTTCTCAGGTCCTGGGTAGTAAATAGCTAACTTAAATAAAGCAAAGGGCAGAATTTGGTGGGATGGTACCATCCAGCTGAACATTAGCCAGATGTCCACATCAAGTCATCCTAAAGTAAGTGGGACACATCCTTACAGTGATGCATTCCTCTTCATCTTGCAAGATAACTTACCATGTAACCACTATTCCCATAGATCTACTTTATACTCTTCCATCTTCTTGGTTGGTGGTGGTGGTGATGACGGTGGTGGTGGTGGTGATTGCAGCAGTACCTCTTGGTACTTAGCTTTTATGATGAGTCATAGACCACATTTCATTAGTGAAGACATTAAGTTTCAGGTGATAAAGCCAGAAATCTGATAGTCTCTGGAACTATTACACAATGAATGCCCATATGTTTTTAATCTTTGGATCTTTCTGCAATACTGTGTCTCCATTTTCTTCCCTCCAAAATTAAAAAAAAAAAAGGTTGGCCTTAGGGTGCTCAGTCAGCAGATGGTTCTGCTGTCAAGTACATGTGAAAGGGGACAATGAGAGTCAGATTACTTTGAGCTTAGAAAGTACACAGTTTCCTCACTGGCACTGGACACATTTGTGTCCACTTATGCAGGACACAAATACTAAATTTTCCTGCTGCTTCAAATGTCAAAACACCAGGAATTCAGTGGGAATCCTTATAAGAAAGAAGCTTCCTACTGCCTCTATCAGGGCAATTCACCAGAGATTTACTTAACCAAAACTAATTTGTCTAAAACAAATTCATTTAAAAGTCAGTTTGCCTAACAATATTTTGTTTGTAATAAATTTTGGTAAACAACATTGATCACTTTCAGCACATTTCTTATGTGATATGAAGTATGGAATCTATTTTTATATTCTTGTCTATTTAAGTGCTTTATTTTTCTTATTCATCAAGGATCTTACAAAAAGGTGGAGAAGTACTAATCATGGTTATTTGCTTAAATCTTGATGATGTCTCCAGGGGAAAAAAACTTATCCTAAAGGGAAAGAAGAGAAAATGTTGCTCTATCTAGGGACAAAGAACTAGACATTGGAGGAAAGAACAGGTTGTTTCTATTTTAAAATTCAAATTATAAATCATTAGTCATTTCTAAATACAATTATTTCTAAAGGCCAATCAATTAAACAAGTGTTTATTAATTATACACTCACTATGTAATAGTGCTATAATTGGTTATGTATAAAAATTGATACCTCTTTTATTTGTTTTTCATCTTTATATCCAGAATACAGAAAAGTGCCTGATTTATATATATGATCAATTATTAATTGATGGATAAATTAGTGAGTAAAAAAACAAATGGATAAATGACCTGGTAAATTTATACCTTAGTTGTGGAACAAAACAAATGAAGAGAAGCAGCAGATGTTAGAGAAGAGGAAATGTAATTTAGTATTGAATTATGCATAGTGTGGTAGACTGAGTTAATACTTGGGTTACAGTTCTATGAGGTTTCTGAGTTGGTCAGTAATTATACATGTTACTAAAATAAGAGAAGCCTAAGAGATTTTTTCAAGTGGTAACATAGTTTTATTTAATCCCCATTTTTATAGATAAAGAAACTGAAGTAATAATAAAGACCAATATCACTGGTTGAGAGTAAAGAAATCAGGTTTGGAGGCAGAATAGTCTCAGCCTAATGCCTTTGCTTTGCCCTGTGCACCTCTTTAAGGAGACCAGGTGACGCCTTGTTATATAGAAAGATCCTACATATTTGGTAATATTTACTTACATTCCTTTTGCAAATTAACTCTCCTGGAGAGGGAACATTTCTGACCAAAATTGAGTGTTGTCAAACTTTCAATCTGTGTCTGACACTGATAGTTGCTCTTCAATATCTCTTATTGCTTTCTGTTTTACTAGAAGTAAGTTTGCCCCCTATTTTCTCCCACAGACAGCATTGTCAGCCCTGCCACTCTGTATGGATGTAGAAAGGGAAATGCCTCTATCACTCAGAGGGGTTGTGATGCTGCAGAGCAATCCTGGGGCCTAGTTAAGTGGAGATCCCATTACAGCAAGTAGAGGAGGGAGGCATGATCCTTGCGGCTTCCTCTTCGCCATTCCCTCACTTCTTTGGACCAATGTATGTGACACAGACAGAAACTCTTGGAAATTAGGGATTCCAGGTCAGAGGTATTGGGCATTGACTTAAGGGCCAAAGTCATTTGAAGTAGGTGGGTAAATGAGGAATCATCCAAGATTGTAAAAGTACAGGCTCTCTGACAGGCACAGCATCACGTCTGGTGCCATAAATTCACCTGAAGGAGCATTAGCTGACTTTGCCCTTCGTTATCACATAAAACAAAACTAGCTTTTAATCCCAATGTCTGTAAACTCTTGGGAAGAATAATGAAGAGCACACAAACTATGAGAAGGAGAAAACAAGGTATTAATTGACCCATGAGAGCACAGAACTAGTAAACTAAATCAAACAAGACTATTTTCAGAGAGACAACTGAGGATTATGGTAAAAAGGGAACAGTAACAAGAGTTTGTGCAGAAGAACCATTAGGAAATAATAGGTATAAAACCAATAATTATTAAAATAATGAAATTAGAAGATGGATTGAATCCCAAAGTATTAATAATACAGCTGAAAGATAATATATCAAAGACATGGGGAAGAAAAGATTTGGAAAAAATTAAAGAAAAATTAAGCAATACAGAGGAGTAAAATTAATGTGTCAGTATCTTTCCATAAAAGCCTTAGAGTGAAAAAAAATGAGAGGGAACTAAATGCCTCATTTCCTTAAATCATAGAAAGATAAGAATTTATGGAAGGGGCAAATTAAGAGGCACCAAGAAAACCTAAATCTAGGCACATTACAATGAGACATTTGGAGAAAGTACTGAGAATACACATTTTTTGGCTAAATCTACCCCTTTCCTCTTTCTTTTCAAGAGAATATATATATAAAATCATAGAATTCGAGAAAGTAAAGTATCCACTTTACCAATTTCTGTTGCAGCTAAACGTGCCCATACAAGGGAGTTCTGATCAACGAGATATAAGTAGAAGCCTGCTATGGGGCATCTGAGAAAGTTTTATTTTTTTAAAAAAAGGTACAGAAGTCACTGTCTCAGACAACTTGGGCTGTTGTAACAAAATATTATAGACTGGGTGACTTATAAACAATGTTTACTTCTTATGTTCTTGGAGGCTGGGAAGTCCAGGATCATGGCACTGGCAGATTTGTGTCTCATGAGAAACTCCTGGTTAATAAATCTTTGATAACTATCTTTTCATTATGTTTTCATATGGCAAAATGGGCTAGGGAACTCTTTGGGGTCTCTTTTTATATGAGCACTAACCTCATTCATGAGAGCTGTACCCTCATAACTTAAAGCCCCTCCCAAAGGCATCAGCTCTTAATACCATCCCCTTGGGCATTAGGTTTCAATGTATGAATTTGGGTGGGGGCACCCAAATATTCAGTCTCCAGCAGTCACAAACACCATCATTCCCCCCTTTTCTTTCAGCCTGGAACATGGAAGTGATGCCAAGAGCTGTGGGAGCCACCTTGCAACTAAGAGGTAGGGAAAAAGAAAATTGCAGAGATGTCTATGCTGAGACTGTTGAATGGGTGAACTATTGCCAGCAGCCACTTGCTTCAAGCTATCTTCTTATGTGAGAAAAAATAAACTTAATTAAGTCATGATTAATTGGTTTTCTGATACTACAGCCCAGAAGATTTCAAAATGATATAGTAATCAAAGCACAAAAGAAATAAACACAGAAGGTAGGGACATATAATTTGGGAAGGTTTTTGTCTAAGTAATCAATAGCTACAATACAAATAAGCAAAGAACAATCCATAAACAAAACTTCAAAACAGTACTAACCTGATAGAGATAAATGGTGGGAGGGGAAAGAAAAAGATCAGAAAGCAGCTGAAATGAGAAAAGAAGTAGGAGAAGCAGCAAATAAAAAATAAAATGCAGAAATAAGTCTTTACATAGCAATATTTGTAATGTATTTATTAACTTAAGATTACCATATTTTGCCACATATAATGTGCACCCATGTTTTTGGCCCAAACTTTCAGGAACAAAATTTTCATTTTAATTTTTTAATTCAATGATTTTGTTTATTTATATTTAGATACTTGTATTTTTGTATTATAAAAGAATTTTAGCACTTATTTTTGAGTGTACGTATATTGTTATTGCTTTCTAGAATTATACTTTTAGTGCATAAATATAAATAAAAGAATTAAAAACATTTATATAGAAATGGAATTAGTACTACTCATGTATGATGTGCATCATTATTTTCCCTAAAAAATTTGGGCAAAAAAGTGAGTATTATACATTACAAAATACCATAATTTGAGGATTAAACTTTCTCTTGATGTGATCAAAAATAGCAATACCTGTCTAAAAAGATGTTTAAAGTACAAGAATATATATAGGAGAAAATAAGAAAATAATGACAATATGTAGTAGGTGAATGCCACCTCTGTCTCAAAATAGTCACATTAACAGTTTTAATATCAGACAAATAGAATTTAAGCCCCCTCCCCCAAAATATAAAAGATAGTGAGGACACTGGTAATAGGAATAATAGTCATAATAATCATAAGCATTTATAAATCTAAAACTATATATTTGAAATAATCACTAGTAGCTCTATGGAGATAAATAGGTCAATAATTATAACTGTACATTTTAACTCACAAATCTCAGAAAGTGATAAAGCAGGTAGAACAAAAATATACAAAAAGGTTTTTGAGCTTAAACAAATAGATACATGGCAGTTTGTAGAAGATATATAAAGAGAACTTACCAAAAAAAGAACCAGATTCCAGCCACAGAGAAAAATCTCAGTATAATCTAATATATTAATACCATGTAAACTCAGATTACAATGCTATAAATTTAGAAATAAGTATTAAAGGGAAGCTCAAACAATCCCATATGCTTGAATATTAAATAACATTTTAATAAATGATTTTTGTTAAGAAACCATAAGAGGAATTATAGAATTCTTAGAGTTAACACACATATGAGTTCAAACAGAAAACAAATGAAGTTAATGTTCAAATCAGGAAACTAGAAAAAAATTATCAGCATAACATCAAACTTATAAGAATGACCATAATAATTACAAAGGCATAAATAAAATAGTAGAGAAAAATGGAATCCCAATAGAAATGCTTAATAAAACAGAAACTCAATATTTTGAGTATAAGACATGTAAACTAGTAAATTTGAATAACAGAAGATATAAATACTGTAAAATGTGCTATAAAAAGGAATTACTGCAGGCATAAAAAAGAATAAACATCATGAGTCTATAATAAATGATTTTACCCCAAAGAATTTGAAAGTCTTGATTAAATAAATGTATAGAAACACAATTTTTGCATGAAAAGAATTATGACACTTGAATATTGTGATAACTACTAAAGAAAATAAAAAGGTTAGTTAACAACCTGCTTCCTCTCCCCCCCCCTTAAAAAAGCAGAGAATTAGTGGTTTAAGGTGATTACTGCCAAGTTTTTGAGGTACAGAAATGCTCTATCATAAATTGATCTAAAACATCAAGAAAAAAAGCTGGACAACTCATAGTATAAAAGTGGCTTAAGTTTTGACTCTCTTTGAGGACATTATCGAAGGCCAATCCCCCTAGGTGACAACAAAAGTGGAGAGAGCATTCTAAGCTCCAGGTTGTCTTGTCTTCTTCCATCACATTTCATCTCAGGCTATGTTTTATGGTATATATGTATGTGTGTGGGGGTGTGTGTGTATAAAATAAGTCAAACAGCTAAGGCAAACTATGCAACTACATGGTTTATTTTCTTCACTGACTTTAATTAGAGACAATGAAAGGGTCAACGATCATATAGTACAGTACTTAACAATTTCTAAAACACATAGATTAGTATTTACATTTTATACAAATTTTTAAAAGCCCTGTTTTCATCACTTCCTTTTTTTACTCTACCAAGTTTCTCTCTAAGAACCTATCTTACCGTGCGCAATCCACCTTGGGCATATAGTAGGCAAAGACTTTTCAGTCTTTCTATTATTAGGTCAGCGTAACATGGCAATAGACTTGGATGCCTTGGCTCTCTTCTTTGTGCCTGTGCAGTCCTTTCTTTGTGATGTTTTATATCAGTTGGTTTTTTTCCCAAAAGTGTAGAAGTCTTTTATTATTGTTGTTATCATTATTAGTTAAATTGATCCTACATAAGTGGTAGATATTCTCTTCTTTTTATGATAAGCATTGTCATATGAGTTGGTATTAAACCAGCCTGTTCATTTTTCACTGTCCTTTTCTTTTTGGTCTATTTCTCTCAGATATTTTTTATGATAGATTATTTTTGCATGTGTCTACTTGTTTTAAAATTCTATGAGACTATACTCTTGCCTATTAAATCTTTCAATACCCCAATTTTTAAACTAGAGAAAGATAAAAGTATACAATAGTATGGGCTGATTTAACACACAAACGAAGATGCAAAAACCTTTACAAATCTCAGATACTTACTTTTAAGTACGTATGTATTTAAATTATATCATGGTCAAGTAGGGTTTGCACTAGAAACTAAAGGATATTTTGACACAATATCCAATAGTTTACCACATTTATGGTCTTTTGAAAAATAAAGTTCCATAATTATTTCTGTAAATACACTGGAAAACATCCCTAGTAAGATAGGAATAGGAGACTTCCATAACCTGATAAAGATTATCTACCAGAAAGGCAGATTTACGATGTGGTGTTTATGTGTATTGTCTTCATGTTTATGAATAGGATTAGGTATCGAAGGTGGCACCACTATGTTCCATATAATACTTTTGGAACTGGAAAAAACTAGACAAGAAAAATAAATAAGAGGTATGAAAGAATAGGAAGAAAAAGAATACTAATTATTTCTAGATTACCTGCATAGCAAACTGAGGTAAAAATCTGGCTGTCTCCTGATACTTACTTTCTCTCTTCTTTTGGAGGTACTTATGATAGATAGCCAAGCAGACCTGGGTTAGCTCAATGGAAAGATAGGCTGATCTAGTTGTCATATTTCATAGATTCCTCTTTTGTAAAAACAATACTGTTTCTATCAGAACTTCCCTTTAAGTACAGTGACATAACTCTTTTCTGTGCCGTGTCCTAAAAATGATTAGAGTATTATAGGAGCCATGTACCTTTCTTTTTGAACAGTAGCCTGACACAGGTAGTCCAACTTTGTACAGCCTAAGCTATAGAATAATAGTTTAGAGTTCACAGAACTGTACGTGTTCTACTATTTTTCTACTTGTAACATTCTCCCCTGATTTATGTCATTACCATTGGATGCTAATATTCTATGTTTACAATTCTTTAACATAACACAAAATCAAAGTCATAGACAAATCATTATAACTATTATGATAGTTTGGCAAGTTGTTGATCATAAGATCACTTTACAAAATCAAAATCATTAACTAGGTTGAGCAGGAAGATGGCAGCGAGGAAGGAGGGAGCAGATTCCACCTTCCCCTACACATGGGAGAAAAACCTAGCTGATCCACAGAGGAAGAGAACAAACAGCCATTAGTACCCGGGCATATATAAAAATAGGAGACCAAAAATAGTAGTGGATATTGAGAAACCAGACAGTAAAGAGAGTGCTTCAGAACAATAAGGTCCCAGGGACCACCTCAGTGACGAGGGTGGCTGCAGCCCCAGGTATGGCACCCTCTAGGTCTGCCACAGGGCCCTTGGTAGAGAGCTGGGTCAACTGTTCCCTCCCCATCCAAACAAGATGTGAGCAGCACCGAGAGAGACCTAGTTGCTTGAAGTTGCAGGGAGGGGAATAAGGACTCAGTGGCAAACACACAGGGGCTGTGAGCATCCATGGAGTCTGTGGATGCTGGCTGGGGAGAGTTGAAAGTCCACCAAGATGGGCCCTGACACCAATAATCCCTGGTCTGGCTGGAGAATTGGGCTGTGCAAGAGACCAGGCTGCTGTGCAGAACAGCAGGCTTGAGTAGGAGGAATTTCTCAAAAAGAAAAAGTGAAAAAAGAGAAACTGTTTGGGGAATTCTCCTGCAGCAGTTGCTCTGGGCACCTCCCCACCCACCCTGGCAGTGCTCCCAAGGAGGCACAGAAGGCCCTGCGTACACTATCATAGCCCTGGGAAGGGTGCTCATCCAAAACTGTGCGACTGGAGGCAGCCTGTATGAGCGTGCACACCTTCAACCTGGGGAGAGTATGCTCTGTAGAAGGTATGGATCCCACACCCAAAGCCCTGGGGAGAGGTGCCAGGATAACTCTGGGTAGAGTGCAAGGGAGCCTGACTTAGTGTGGATCAGGAAGGGAAACAAGCAAAACAAATCGCCCCTCAGCCTGCTGCAGCCAGCAAGACAAGCAAAACTGGTTTGGCCAGTTTGAAACCAGCAAGAGGCCTTTTTTTTTTTAAGTAATTCTTTATTTTTTAATTTTTATTTTTTTATCTCTCAATTCCTTTTTCCTCTATTTCCTTCTTTCTTATTTTATTCCTTCTTCCTTTCTTTTCAGTTTTATCTCTTCTGCCCTCCTCTTCCTCCCTCTCCTCCTCCCCCTCCTCCTCCCTCTCCCCCTCCTTCTTCTCCTTCTCCTTCTTCTTCTCCTAATACCTACAAGTGAGACAAAAAAAACCTGGAACTGCGAAAAGACCAGAGTTGGACTCAAAGAGGAGGCATCCTAACAGCTGAGATAGTGAGACAAATTTCACTTTGCTATTACAGAGGGCCTGCAAGTTAAGGCATATTTGTATTATTTTTTTTTTTCATTATTTTTACATCTTTTATTTTAATAGTATTTTTGTATTCCTCTTCTTTCTGTTTAGTGATCTTTGCTTGGCTGGTTAAATTGTATCGTTTGACAGGTCTCCCCTGTTCTCTCTTTTATAGTGTATTGCTGTTGTATAGTGTTCTTCACTTCACTTGTGTTCCATTAGCACACTACTTAAGGTCCTATACTCCCTATTCTTGTTATCCAGATCACATAGACTCTGTCATATGATTGTTGCTCTAAGATTATTGTAAATAATAGCTGTTCCATACAATTGTAAATACTTCACAACACCCCTCCCAGATCTTAGCCCACTTCACAGTTTCTTGAACACTATTACTGTAGTGGTTAACTGTATTCTCTCACACACTACACCTATTTTTTATCCTTTACTCTCACCTTACCTCAAAATCTGACCTCCCACATCCTCACTGCTTTCTAGATCCAACTCACAATCCTTCCCTCCCCAACAAGCATCTCATCTTCTTTCCATCCTTTCTAAAAAGTGGCTAGTTGGGTGGAATATCGTGATTAACACTATACATAGCCAAAGGATATCCTATCTCTTCTCTACCAGCTGATACTGTAAATATCATAGAATACACTCCCACTGTCTTAAACCATTTTGCCTTCCCCCCTCCAACTGATCACAAAAAAGAGTAGGTGGAAGCTGTGAACACCAGGATAGACTCTGGAAGAGGAAACCCAACAACAAAGGAACCACCAACAGATAACAACACAAAAAAGTGAAGAAGGGCATGGAAGCCCTCCTCAAACCAGGATATATCTGGAAATAGATCTAAATAGTGGAGAAATTACTGAGAACAAACAACTGAACAAGAGCAGGAGAGAATCTTCAAAACCTTGTACACATGAAAGAACCAGCTTCAACAAAACTTGCCCACACCCGCACAACAAAATACAAGAGGTGGTGGGCAGAGTGACTCTCAGTTAACCAGCTGGTGGGAAGGACCCACCAAAGAAAGTCCCAACAATCAAAACCCAAACAGAAACACAGAGCCAACTTAAACAACACCCCCAAGACCAGTGAGCTTGGGAGATCAAAGAGACTGCACCACTGAATCTCACAGGTATTCTACCACAGAAGTTCACACCATAAACCCAGGGAGCCAGAACACATCAATTTAAGAAGCTGAGGCTAACAAGAAGAGTCTCACAAACAATGGGAGGACAAAGAAACAATCCCCAAATGAAAGGAAAGGAGGAAGCCTCAGAAAGAATGCTAAATGAAATAGAGGCAACTCAACTATCAGATACTGAGTTCAAAGCAATGGTTATCAGGAAGATAAAGGAACTCACAGTGAATTACAGAAACTACAGGGAAACTACAATGAACTCACTGCAAGCTATATCAACATGAAAAAGGAAATAGAAATTATCAACAAGGGCCAAGAGGAAATGAAGAATACAATTTCTGAACTGAAGAACACAGTAGAAGGAATCAAAAGCAGGATCGATGAAGCAGAAGATCAGATCAGTGAACTAGAGGACAAAGTAGAAAAAAAAAAAAAAACACCCAGAAAGACGAAGAAAAGGAAAAGAGGCTCAGAAAGAATGAAGAGGGATTAAGAGAAGTGCAGGACAATATGAAACATAATAATATCCATGTAATAGGGATACCAGAGGAGACGAACAAGATCGAGGGATAGATAACCTATTTGAAAAAGTAATGATGGAAAACTTCCCTAAATTGATGAAAGAAAAAGCCACACAAATCCAGGAAACACAGAGAGCCCTAATCAAGAGGAACCCAAAGAGACCCACTTCAAGACACATCATAATTAAAATGGCAAAATTCCAAGACAAAGAGAGAATATTAAAGGGAACAAGGGAGAAACAGGAACTAACATACAAGGGAGCCCCAATAAGATTATCAGCTGATTTCTCAATGGAAA
The DNA here is from genome assembly GCA_004024845.1 of Tonatia bakeri. NCBI lineage: Eukaryota > Metazoa > Chordata > Mammalia > Chiroptera > Phyllostomidae > Tonatia > Tonatia bakeri. The sequence goes on from PVIA01006846.1 coordinate 82,374, forward strand.
TGCTCCAAGCCAGAAGAGAATGGTAAGAAATATTCCAAGTAATGAGAATCAGAGGCCTACAACCAAGTCTACTTTACCCAGCAAGGCTCTCAATCAAGATAGAAGGCCAAATAAGGAATTTCCCAGACAAAAGAAGTCTAAAAGAATACACCTCCACCAAACCAGCTCTGCAACAGATGCTAAAGGGACTGCTTTAAGGAAAAGAAAAAAGGGGGGGCACAGGTACAAAACTGGTAATGAATAAGTACCTATCAATAATAATCTTCAACATAAATGGAGTAAATGCTCCAAACAAAAGACATAGAATAACAGAATGAATAAGAAAGCATGACCCACATATATGCAGCCTACAATAGACACACCTCAGGACAAAAGACCTATTACAGACCAAAAGCGAAGAGCTAGAAAAAAATTTTCTAAGCAAATGAACAGGAAAAAAATAGTTGGGATAGCAATGCTCATATCAGACAAAATAGACTTCAAAAAAGGGCCATAAAAAGAGAAACAGAAGGTTGCTTCATAATACTCAAGGGAAGAACCCACCAAGACAAAAAATGTAAATATATGTGCACCCAACATAGGTGCACCCAAATACATAAAATCTTAGAGGACTTCAAGAAAGATATTGACAGCAATACAATTATAGTAGGGAATTTTAACACCCCACTGTCAAAATGGACAGATCTTCCAAACAAAATATCAACAAATCCCTTGTGACATTGAACAATGTCCTAGATCAAATGGACTTAACTAATATATAGAGAGAGCCTTTCTTCCCAAAGAAGCAAAACACACATTCTTTTCAAATGCACATGAAACATTTTCAAAGATAGACCACATGATAGGACACAAAACAAGTCTCAACAATTTCAAGAAAATTGAAATCATCATTCAAGCATTTTCTCTGACCACAAGGGAGTGAAACTGGAAAAGAACCCCAAGGAAAAACCACCAAACACTAAAAATCATGGAGATTAAATACCATGCTGTTAAACAATGAATGGGTCAAGAATGAAATTAGGGAAGAAATCAAAAAGTTCCTGGAAACAAATGAAAATGAACTCACAATGACTCAAAACTTATGGGACACATCCAAGGCAGTCCTGAGAGGGAAGTTCATAGTGATACAGACCTACCTAAACAAGATAGAAATATTTCAAACAAACAACCTCACCCTATGCCTACAAGAACTCAAGGAACAACAACAAAGACAGCCCAGAGCAAGCAGAAGGAAGGAAATAACCAAGATCAGAGCAGAATTAAATGACATAGAGACTAAAAGCACAATTCTAAGGATCAATGAATCCAGGAGCTGACTCTTTGAAAACATAAACAAAATCAACAATCCTTTAAGCAGGCTCATCAAGAAAAAAAGAGAGAGGACCCAAATAAACACAATCAGAAATGAAAGAGGAGAGATTACAACTGATACCACAGAAATACAAAGGATTGTAAGAAATTACTATGAAGAACTGTATGCGAAGAAATGGGAAAACCTACATGAAATGGAAATTTCTAGAAAAATATAATCTTCCAAAACTCAATGAAGAATAAGCAGAGAGCCTGAACAGACCAATAAGAGCAGATGAAATTGAAGCAGTAATAAAAAAACTCCCAACACACAAAAGCCCTGAACCAGTTGGTTTCACAGGAGAATTCTACAAAGCATTTAAGGAAGAGCTAATTTACATCCTTCACAGACTGTTCAAAAAAAATCCAAACTGATGGAAGACTAACAAACTTTTTTTATGAAACCAGCATCATCCTACTCCAAAACCAGATAAAGACAAAACAAACAAGAAAATTTCAGGCCAATATCACTGATGAACATAGATGCTAAAATCCTCAACAAAATATTGGCAAACTGCATCCAACAATATATTAAAAAGATCAGACACTGTGACCAAGTGGGATTCATCCCAGGGATGCAAGAATGTTACAATATTCTCAAATCAATAAATTCAATACATCACATAAGCAAAAGCAAAGACAAAAATCACATGATCATAGCAATAGATGCAGAAAAAGCATTTGATAAGGTACAGCACCTGTTTATGATAAAAACATTTAGCAAAGTGGGAATAGAGGGAGAATTCCTCAATATAATAAAGGCCATATATGAGAGACCTACAGCCAACATCATATTCAATGGGCAAAAACTAAAATCTTTTCCACTAAGATGAGGAATGAGACAAGGTGGTCCCTTTTCACTTCTTCTATTAAACATAGTATTGGAAGTTTTAGCCACAGTGATCAGACAAGAAAAGGAAATAAAAGGCATCCAAATCAGAAAGGAGGAGACAAAACTGTCATTGTTTGCAGATGACATAATAGTATACAGAGAAAATCCTATAGTCTCAGCCAAAAAACTGCTTGACCTAATAAATGAATTTGGCAAAACAGTGGGATATAAAGTCAATATCCAGAAATCAAAGGCATTTTTGTAAAGCAACAATAAAACATCAGAAGTGGAAAACAAGAAAAAAATCCCATTTGGTATAGCAAAAAGAAAAATAAAATACCTAGGAATAAACCTAACCAAGGAGGGAAAAGTCCTATACTTGGAAAACTGCACAACACTGAAGAAAGAAACCAAGGAAGACACAAGCAAATGGAAACATACACCATGTTCATGGATTGGAAGAATTAACATCATCACAATGTCCATACTACACAAAGTAATTTACAGATTCAATGCAATACCTATTAAAGGACCAGCGGCATATTTCATAGACAAAGAACAAACTCTTCAAAAATTTCTATAGAATCATAAATGACTCTGAATAGATGCTGCAATTTTGAGAAAGAAGAACAAAGTAGGAGGGATCATAATACCTGATATCAAACTGTATTACAGGGCCACTGTAATCAAAACAGCCTGGTACTGGCATAGAAACAGGCACATAGACCAATGGAACAGAATAGAGAGCCCGGAAATAAACCCAAGTCTCTATGGTCAATTAATATTCAACAAAGGGGCCAGCAACATAAATGGAGGAAAAATAGCCTCTTCAACAAATGGTGCTGGGAGAACTGGACAGCTATGTGCAAAAAAAATGAAACTTGAGCACCAACTTATACCATACACAAAAATAAATTCAAGGTGGATAAGACATTGAAATATAAGCTGCGACACCATTAAAGTCCTAGATGAGAACATAGGCAGGAAATTCTCAGATATTTCATGCAGAAACTTTTTCACTGATATGTCCCCTAGAGCAAGGGATGTAAAGGAAAGAATAAACAAATGGGACCTCATCAAAATAAAAAGCTTCTGCATGGCCAAAGAAAACAGTATTCAAATAAAAAGAGAACCAACTGTATGGGAAAACATATTTGCCAATGATATCTCAGACAAGGGTTTAATCTCCAAAATATATAAAGAATTCACATGACTCTAAGAAGACAACTATCCCAATTTAAAAATGGGCAAAGGACTGGAACAGATACTTCTCCATTGAGGATATACAGAGGATCCAGAGACACATGAAAAGATGCTCAGTATCACTAGCTATCAGAGTGATGCAAATTAAAACCACAATGAATAACACTTCACACTGGTCAGAATGGCCATCATAAACAAAGCAACAAACAACAAGTGTTGGAGAGGTTGTGGAGAAAAGGGGACCCTAGTGCACTGTTGGTGGGATTGCAAACTGCTACAATCACTATGGAAAACAGGATGGAATTGTCTCAGAAAACTAAAAATGGATCTGCCTTTTGACCCAGCAATTCCACTGCTAGGATTATGTCCTAAGAACCCTGAAACACCAGTCCAAAAGAACCTATGCACCCCAATATTCATAGTGCAATTTACAATAGCCAAGTATTGGAAGCAATCTAGGTGCCCATCAGTAAATGAATGGATCAAAAAACTATGGTATATTTACACAATGGAATTCTATGCAGCAGAAAGAAAGCAGGAGCTCCTACCCTTTGCCACAGCATGGACGGATCTGGAAAGCATTATGCTAAGCAAAATAAGCCAGGCAGTGAAAGATAAACACCATATGATCTCACCTTTATCAGGAATGTAAACAACAAAACAAGCAAAATATAACCAAGCACACTGAAATAGAGAACAAGCTTATAGTGATTAGAGGGTAGAGGGGAGGGGATTTCAGGAGAAAAGGGGAAGGGTTTACAGGAACAATTATAAAGGACATATGGAAAAAACAAGGGCAGGGTGGAAACAGGAAGGAGGTGGGGAGAGCAGGGGGGTGGGCTGGGATGGGAGTAAAAGGCAGAAAACTGTACTTGAACAACAATTAAAATTTAAAAAAAATTAAAAATCAGTAACCAATAGTTAAAAATAATGCACATGGCAGCTCTTTATTGATAATAGTCTGAGAAGTGAAAGGATTTTAAATGTTCATCAACAGGTAACTTGATAATCACTGTGGTGTATTTTTCAATGGTATACTACTCAGAAATAAAACAACATACTACCTGATACACACCACAACATAGATGACTCCTAAAAATATTTTGTGAAGAAGTCAGATACTACAGAGTATATAGAGTATTATCCCTTTTATATGGATAAATTTACGTGAAACACTAGAAGAGACAAATCTAATATGTAGTGTCAGAAATCACATCAGTGGCTTCCTGGGACTACTCTGGGCCAATCCCTGAAGAGATGTGCTTAACCAAAGCTGTTAGGTTTCCAATTATTCTCAGGTAGGCTCTCCCTTCATATAATACACATCTCTGCTTTCAGGTGGGGAATGTCTTAATTCAGTGGGTCCTGACCAGTCCATGAACTAGTGTGCTGTGAAGTGAGAAGAAAGATCAGACAGCCTGTAAGTTTTTCAGGGTGCTAAATTTATTCAATTGTAAGTGATTATTCATTATTGTGAAATTATCTCCTTATAATTTGATGTTAAAATATCCATTTTTTTTTGCAATGGTGACAGTTAGCAATGAAGTTGAATTTTTAATTGTCCTTATTTAGTAAAACAGACATTTGACAAGTATAGGTATTTTTATGCAGTCTGGGTGTTTTTAAAAATAAGAGGAGAAAGGAAATGTAAGAGAATGTTATATTCTATTTTGAGTTAGGTAAAAGCATCTATTTAAAGATTTTATAAAAACACTGGCATGAAAACAAGAAAAATAGCAGCAAAGAAACAAAATAACAAAAACAAATAAAAACTAGGAAATTTGATTAAAATCAAAATAAAAGTTCATGTTCAATAAGACAGTGTAAGAAATTTTAATATAAAATTTACAATGAGAACTGTTAAAATATAAACACGTTATATAGCAAAAAAAGGTGACAACTATAAAATGTGTATAGTATTTGAACAATCCAGTTAAAAGTGGGCAAGGGACCCAAACAGATACTTCCTCAAGGAGGACATACAGAAGGCCCAGAGATATAAGAAAGGATGCTCAATATCACTTAGCCATCAGAGAGATGCAAATTAAAACCTTAATGAGATACCACTGCACACTGGTCAGTACGACCATCATAAAAAAATCAACAAACAACAAGTGCTGGTGAGGTGGAGAGAAGGGAACCCTAGTGCACTGTTGGTGGAAACGCAGACTGGTGCAGCCACTGTGAAAAACAGTATGGAATTTTCTCAAAAAACTAAAAATGAAACTGCCTTTTGACCCGGTAATTCCACTGCTGGGAATATACCCTAATAATCATGAAACATCAATTCAAAAGAACATATGCACCTCAATGTTCATGGCAGCACAATTTACAACAGCCAAGTTCTCAAAATAGCGTAAATGCCAATCAGTAAATGAGTGGATCAAAAAACTGTGGTACATTTACATAATGGAATACTATGCAGCAGAGAGAAGGAAGAACTCCTACCACATGGATGGAACTATAGAGAATTAGTATTATGCTAAGTGAAATAAGCTGGGTAGTGAAAGACAAATACCATATGATTTTACCTTTAAGTGGAACCTAATCAACAAAACAAAGAGAGCAAAATAGAACCAGAGACGTGGAAATAAAGAAGAAACTGACAGTGACCAGAGGGGAGGGGAGAGGGAGATAACAGGAAAAAGAGGGGAAGGGTCAAGCCAAGGAACATGTATAAAGGACCCATGGACAAGGACAAGGGTGGGGGAGGATTGAATATGGGAGGGGAGATGGGCAGGGCAGGGGAGAGCAATGAAGGAAAAATAGGGACAACTGTAATTGAACAACAATAAAAAATTTTAAAAAATGATTATTGGAAAAAATAAAAACCATTAGAGTATAAAAAAATGTATATAGTGTTTGAAAGGACAATTTACCTAAGTGGGTAATAAATATGTAAATTGGTTCTCAAACCCACTACTAAGTACAGACTGAAAATTAAATAATACTACTTTATAATGTCCAAATTAGCAGAAGTTAGAAGTAGGTGCAGATGGGGGTAGGACTGGTGGTGGAGATATCTACATGTATAGGTGGGATGTAAAATGCTACAATGATGCTGGAGAAAACCTGTCAATACCCAATAAATAAGTATGTCTGGACCCTTCAGCCCATCTTATAGAAATCAGAGGGTGTGATGGAGGATATTCACAGCCATACTGTTATGCTAGAAACATGTTGTGGGCAACCAGAGGGAATGGCCATGAAAAATGAAGTTTATGGGTATGTTGAATGCAATCTGCGACAATAAGCTAGATTTATGTTGGATGGCATGGAATGATCTCAAAAATAAGGGTTAATGAAATTAGCAAGAACATGACACATACCAATATTTTTATGCAAATTATTAGCACACATTAAAAATATTCCTCAATTTCCAAGGACATAATACATCTAAATAACCACTTACATGAAAAGCTAGATGGGTGAAAAGGAGGGAAGAGTGATAAAAGAAAAAATATATAATGAAATAGGGATAAAATTAAGAAAATAATTTTTAACATAATGATGATGAAAATATGAATTGAAAAGTATGATTAACCTTATATATGTTACATTTTAAATATTAATCAAAAAGACTACAATAGATCATTACTCTGTGGGAAAAGGAGTGGATGAGTTAATGACCTAGAGTGACCCTAACTGTCCAACACGTTCATAGATCACTACACAGTGCGTGGATCTCTGTATATTGCTCATCATTAAAGTGTCCTCTTATATTGCTTAAATTCTAATTTTTCTAAATCCTTGTTTATCTAGTAAACATCCACAAAGTAGATTCACTGGTTCTTCTTTCTCCATGTTGCCTAACCCTATTATATTGCTAACATTAGGCACTCAATAATGTTTAGCCTAATTTGATTAATAGAAGTAAAAAGCTTGGGTTCTACAGGATACGGCTTTCTTAGATGCATCATTAATGGTTGTAACAGAAATCCTGTACCTGCTGTCATCCTCATAAAAAAAACATCTCACCATCCTACTCGGTGTTGTGAGTTTGTTTCGTGTTTTGCTGATTAGAGGATATTTCTTGTGCTAGGTGTTTTGTAACACCTCTGCTGCTTTGCTGTGTGGTGATACCCTCAGGCCCTAATAGATTTTCTAACAGGAGTTTCAGATTTTTTTGGAACATGAGAAAAATATTTCTTTGTGGGCTATTTCTCTCACAGAACCTCTCATCCCCTCTCCCCCCACCACACACTGACTTCCATTTTCCCATCATGTTCTGGTTGTTTTATTTCTCTTCTTTCTCTATGGGTTTAGCAATGGTCACTCAAATAGTAAAGGCAATATGATGAAGTAGAAAAATTAAGCAGTCATATATGCACAGAGTCAAATCCTCCCTAAACCAGTTACTAACTGTGTAAACTTGGGTAAGTTATTTAGCCTCTCCCGTTCAGCTTTATTATTTCTAATGTGAAGAAAAAAAATACTGTTAATATTTTTGTGGGGTTAATGCTAATATGGAAATTTTATACAATTAGACCTAATTTTTTGATGTACCCTTTTTTTTCTGTGAAAAAGTTGATAGTCTCACAATTTGTTGCTCCCCCAGGCAAACCACTGTGCATGCGCGGGCGTGTGTGTGTGTGTGTGTGTGTGTGTGTGTGTGTGTTTAAGCAAGTAATAAATAGAGAGTCAACCCACTCCTCAGCATTAGCCAATTATCAAGTCTAATCATGCCTTGAGACTTTCTTCATTTTTGATATTTTTATCTGTAATTTCTATGTGGAACTTTTAGATAAGTTTAGAAATAGAGTGAGGCTTTGGGAGGGAATGATGATGTATTCGGGCACTTTAATTGGGTAGTAAAAGCTGAAAATAGAATTTCTCTTTAGGATACGCTACAATGTCTCCTGAATTAAATAAAATAGCATTAGTGAGAACTCTCAGTAGAATTTGTCTAAGATGGCAGAGAGAAAGAATGAGAAATCTACACATAAAAGTGCTTAAAGTAAAGAAGGGAGTAATAATAGCATACTAAATGTTTTGATAAATTTTTTTTTGGAAGACAGAAGGTATTTAGAATCATATTGACAGTTGGATCACAGAGGGGAGAGCCACCATTAAGATCAAGCATATGAGAAAATTCCCAGTTGAGGAAGGAAACCCTGGATTTAGCCTGTGGAGAGTTGATTTGAAAAAACAAAAAGAAGTCAAAACCATTGATTAAAGAACTATTTATAGACCAATAGCTGGGGACATCTTCTTCTCCCCATTCTGAACTGTTCCTCACTCAGTGTGGCTTGTGGGGTTTCCAATTGGCCAGCACCTACACAGGATACTGAGTCTTCCCAATGTGGGGGATAAGGCTCTTAGGCTTACAAGACCCTTGGAATTAGTTAATAAAATGAACTCAAAATGTGATTTGGTTTCTGCTGCTGCCAAGCAAGTATGATTAAAACTAACACCACCACCAATACTTTGCCTTTGTCTGTTTTAGTCCTTAAAGACAATAAAAAATAAGAATGACATAAATGGCTCCCTTAGCAAGCAATATGGATACCAGCTTCTTCCAATTTTATCCCAACCTCCATGTACCTGGTATTCATTAGAGATACAGAAGTGGTGAAGTTACAGCAAAGAAATGTACAAAAGTGTTAATGTTAGTGTTAAATGATC